>LZPO01108308.1:69632-83275 GCA_001675575.1 Neotoma lepida | reverse complement strand
GCAGGGGACAGATCTTGGTGAGGAAAGCAGAGGAGAGAAACAAACAGTCCACACACTCAAAATGCTAAGCGGGACTTGTGCTCACAGGAGAACTAATCAACACACAACACAATCAGAGCAATGNGGACATCAACTCCCCACACTCCACAAGCTGCCATGGCCCTTCTGCCAGGCATTGTTGGAGATGGTCTTTTAATAGCCCCAGAATGCTTCTCTCTGCCTCAGGTCTTTAGTCACATGTCTGCTCTCCCACCTGCTGAGTTCCTCATCTGTTTATGCTGCTGATCCAATCCCCTTCTCTCTGAAGTGCCACTATTTATTCATTCATCTGCTCAACTTGCCACCATTTGCTTGCTCATTCACCAACGCCTGCTACACTCATTGTAATGAAAATTTTAGCATGGCCCCAACCTGCCAAAAGGAGAACTATATACAGATGCTCCTCAGTGTTGAGGGATTACTGCCACCTGCACAGTTCAAACCATTCCACCAGGACATTGGTGACAGATGAGAATGATAGAAGGGTCAGGGGAATCACCCTCAGATCTGCAAGCTGCACATGAAAGCAATTCTGTGTACTGGAGTCTCTCTTACCTGTGATTTCCTTGGATCCTCCACTAGTGTGTTTAAAGCGATCTCCTTCTACCCGAACACTGGGGCAGAGAACGTCTGAAAAAAAAGCAAGAGGAAACAGACAGATGAGAAAACATGCCTACTATATCCCTGTAGAGTGAGAGCAACAAGCCCTATTCTACCTAGAGTAAAGAGTGGCACACAGACGGTGCTGGTGGCCCTGTATTATTTAATTCTGTCACATACCTGTGTGGTTGTTAAGCACCAATTCTATAAATATCATACTAAGGCAAAACATGATCATGGCATTGACCTCACCTCCAAGGAACTCACAGGATGGTTGATCTGCTTGCCTGCCCAAGAACAGTAAGGTTTTCCCAGGACATTCTTCTCAAAGGAACAATAACAAAATACAGAAACGATCAGTGGTATACAGGCTAAAAGGAGATTAATTGAACAAGAGGGGTTAAATTGGTATGGGGAGTGGAAGGTTAGGGTAGAGGAAGAGGGAATATAGGGACAGATAAATAACACTGAAGACCTCTCAAAAAGTCACTTGAAAACCTGTGTGTATATGTGCAGGCATATATATTGCTAAAGATACTTAAGTCACAGAACATGGAAATATCAAGCTGGCACTGATCTGGAAGCTTCATTCCTACTGGAATTTTTTTGGAGTGTTTAATATTTATTTAATTCACAGAATAGGCATTCTCCTCTCGAGTCTTCATCCACGGCATCTTCCTGACCATTTCCGGTTTGGTGACTTCTTTTAGGGCCTGGATTATATCACAATTCTTGTTCAAGTCCAGACAATGGACAATAGACTCTCATCTTGGGAACTCCTCATAGTGCTGGAAAGTACCATGCATGCAACCAGAGGAGAAAATGGTGCACCAATCTTGCCAAGCTGTGAACCCTGTAAGCTACAATAATGATTGTTCCAGCAAGACTTGTCCAGTGATGCAATAATGGCATGAACTTCCTCTGAGTAACCCACTGCTTTCTGTCTGGATTTAATTCCACTCCACAAAATGAAATCCATACCTGGCACTCTATTATTGGTCCAAGAAACTTATGAATCAACAGGTCACAGACCCTAAGAGAGAACCTACTACTATTATTCTGTTAAGTGAACACTGCATTAAAGGAGACCCTCGATGACTTATTGTAATACCCACAGATGAATACATCTGTCAACTCTTATCAGAGAAGCTTCTATTTGTAGTAAGGGGCGGTTAACACAGAGGTCGTCAACTGGCTAACATGTAGGGATGAAGAAGACAGGAAACCTAGATCACACCCCTTCCTCCCAAGACTCGGGGATCATTGCAAAAGAGAAGAAGGATTTTAAGATCCAGGGGTGGTGGATGATTACACAGAAGTAGTGTTTTCTAGACACAGCAGGGCAGCTGACTACATGATTCCAGAGCAGTTATGGCAGCGTGTATAAAACCTGTGTGAGTTCAAGCCAGACCAAATCTCCTGCATGTAGAGCGGAAGTAAGCATGAAGTCCCACCCCTAGCTGGGGTGCTATTGGAAACAGATAGCTCCAGGGAAAGATGGAGTCAGTTTTCCTTCAGTGGGTATCTGGAAAGTAGACCGTGCTCCAATGAGAGGTTACATATCCAAGAATATATGGGTAGCACAAACTGGATTTGATAGGTGGTTTTTTTTCTCTTTTTTTCTTTTTTCAGGAGCACATAAATTTGGCTTGGTAGGGAAGGCTGGTGGATCTAGAGGGAGTTCAGGGTGGTGGTGAATATGACTAAAACATATTGTACAAATTATCAAGGAACTAACAATTTTTAAGAAACAATAAAACTGAGCCAAACACATAAGTGAACCAAAGGAGATACAGGCTGAGGAAAACCCATTCGTGAAGGTATGAAATATGAAATATTTATATGAACATATATATGAAAATGCTAGGTCAGCGAGCCATTCATCAAATGCGAGTGTGCCAGAGGGTGAGCCCCCAAGACACCTGCTCACCTCCCTGTGATCCAGCCCTGCCCAGGAAGCAATCTGGCTATTATGTATTATTATTTTTAATCACCAGGCACTTTTCACCATCCATTAATTTTATGTGCAGTAACTGATCACTTTTCCTATTTGGGGACATCAATATTTGAGTGCAGGCCTGTTGGGGCACCCTTAGCTCACAGTAAGGGGAGTGGGTGAGGGTGCCTCTGCTTTCAAGGATGTATTTTAACGTTGATCCCCTATAAGGCACCACCAGGTCTAACAACCACAGGGAAAGCATTATTTTGGAAGCAGCACCAGGCTGTCTGTCTAGGACTAAATCCGAGGGAAGAAGCAGGCACAGGGCAATATTTAGACAGCTCCACCCAACACAGCCTGCAGCTGTTGGGTGGTGAATGATTGCTTTAACTCTGGCAGCCCTCTAGAAAGACAGGCTGGGGATGGCCAGTCATTAAAATGAGTCTACACTGTAAATGGAGTTGACTCAGATGGCTCTGTCCAGGATGGTGAGCAAAACCCTGGAGGCTGATGGCTGCATCAGTGAGTCACATCTACTTATATCCCATGGGAAGGAAGGACCTGGTTTGAAGACTGAAATGGCAAGGGCAATCTGGAGATCACAGACCCAGAAAGATTGGGTGTCTTATTGGGGAAGACAGACTTGTTCACACTGCTTTAAGGAACCATTCCCAAAAGAACTGCAAATTGCCAAAGGCCCTCAGCGTGTGTCGTTGCTAAGCCTCCTCCATTCAAGAGGCTCAAGCAGCAATTCATAGCCCACCTGGTTAAGTCAGCACATATAGATATAGATCACCAAATAACTCCCAAGCCAGGCTCCTCAACAATGCTAGGGGCCTTGGGAGTCACCCATGTCATAGTGAATCTGACAGGCACACCACAGGCTCATATTTTCAACTCTTTNTCTCCCACTGGTGGCACTGTTTTGAGGGGTCCTGGCAACTTTGGGTGTATGAGCCCACCTAGCAGAAGTGGCTGACTACCAGGGATGGGGGGGGTTGGAAGGTTATATCTGATTGCCATTGCTGTCTCTCCTTCCTAATGGCTGTAATGTGAACAGCCTCTACCACAGGCTCCCATTGCCATAAACTCCACTATGCCTTCTCCATTATGATGGACTAAAACCCTCTGAAACCATGAACTAAAATAAATATTTCCTTCTGAAAAGTGTTTCCCAAGTCATGCCACAGTGACATAAAAGTAGCTAACAGGGCCTGCTTTCAGGGAGGTAGGCATGGTATCCCAAGCCCAGCTCAGCCATCTTCCAGTTCCCTTTACAAAGATACATCTACATCTTGGGTCATGGCCTGTTTATTTCCACATTCACTATTTGTTCAACTGAAATACACACTGAACTCTAGATATGTCCCAAATGCCATCTTGTTCNAAGGACACAGAAACAGATCACAGAGCATACTGCAGTCCTGCCTTCAGCTGCTTGTGGGCTTGTGATGTTCCTACTCATTTCTACCTGGAGAAGGAGCCCCTCCTGAGAGAGACCAAGTTCCAGAGCTAGTGGCACAATACTCAAGTCGCTGCTGGGCATGTGTGCCCCCAGTGGGTGGCTGGATCTCAGTTCAAGTGCATATGCCCATGGTCTCCGCTAGGTGTAGCCCAGGCCTCTGCTTTAATCCAAACAGAAACAACCACTGAGCCCTGAACTGGGAGGAAGATGGAGGCTGGTAGACGGTAAAGGTACCCTGTTCACCATGATTGTGATGAGTCAAAGAGATGATATCCTAGGCTCCAAGGCTTCTGGGATGGGGGTGTGACAGTCACTTTTAATCATCAACATAATCCTCACCATTTACTTCTGTTGGCTACAGAAACGACAGCATTTTCAACCCACAGGGGGGAAAAAATCTGACTTGATTTGTATTGGTTATGTCACTACAGTTGAGTTTTTTCACTTTGCAATCAAATGCATCCAAACTTGCAAAAACCCACTTCTTCTGGGTTGCACCAAGATGCTGGAGCAGAGAACTCTTTGAAAGTTTGAGTTTCTAGATATGTGAGGAGAAGTAATGGGTTATAGGAACCAATGCATTATTCCTCTGGGAGAGGTGTACTGACAGAGCAGGGTCCCTTCACTGTCCCACTATGCATGGATTTATCCAATAAATATTGAGATCCACTTGAGCAATAGTTCTGGAGTTAGACCAGGGACAAGAGCTAAGGAATCAAAAAATCCACTTACTGTGTTCTTGGCTGGTTGAATTTCCTTCTTACAAACATGAGAATAGAAATGGATGACTGTAAAGTCCCTGCTCCCTCAACACTGGTTCACTGTCGACACACCAACATCCATCCATTGCATTTTAGGTTTAGAACAAATGCCCTATGCTTCTCAGGAGAACGCTGGTATACTTGCGTCTTTACACAGCTCACGCTCCATAATGCTAGGAGCTGGTCATAGGGGCTTCCCCAAGGGGTAACACTAGACACCTACTTCGGTCTCTCTGGAAAAGCACTTGAATTTATTTGCCCTCGGTTTACCATATAGACAAAGAGTCCATGTTGCATATTATGGAATGGGGAATGTTTCTGATATCCTACGCTTTATGTTGGCACATCCATGGATCTCTCTGTGGGACACACAAGTCATGCCTCCCTGTGGTTCTCACCCAAGCTTTTTCCAGTTTGGAAAAGAGGAAATTGGCAATTGTTAGGAGCCCACCGTATGCCCGTTGCCTGGCCCGGAACCAAACACACTGACATCCTCAGTAGAATTTGTTCCTATTACACAAATGCAACAACTAATATTTAAGAAAATTTGGGAAACTCATCAGGTATGAGGAGTACCTGTATTTAAACACCACCTTGAACCTAGATCCCTGTGGTGGAGATGACAGGTCCTAGGGACAGATATCAGCAAGAACAACAGAGGCCAGGCATCCTGGCAGCTGGGTTAGGACAAGAAAGAGCATTGCGGCTCATTCATCACCTCATGGAAGGCACTGCTGGGTGCAGCTGACCACAGGGAAATGATGATGTTCCAAGTGGACAGGGGAAAAGGTGGAAAGGGAAGAGATAACTCCCTAATAGACATCTTAGCCCAGTCCCCCATTGCTCCAGCTGTGTCAGCTAGGGATCGTCTATGCTCTCCTGCTTCACAGAGGCAGCAGACAGTATACCATGTACAACAACTCCAGAGATAGCATTAATAGGCATTCCATCCCTAATGGCTTCCCAGGGATGGGTGGCCATATGTCTAAGTTCAATACTTGGCATGCTGCATGGGCTGTTTGTGGGTTTCTTCACTACTCAATTGGGGGAAAGAATTATCTCCAGGACCAGAAGACATATGGAGATGGCTTGCTGTGCAGCAGACACTGTTGGGAAGCATGTAAAATACATTAACAGATTTAATTACATTCTCACTACAGCTTTATGAAGTGGATGCCCTTAATTACAGAAGCACAAAGAAGGGTAGACAGAAGGCAGGAACTGCCCAAGGCTCACACGGCTAGCAGGTGGTAATTCAGCACATTCTCCCCTATCTGGTCCTCAGCACGCTATGGCCTCTCTAGAGGCTGGGTCACCTGACCAGAGACTCTAGTCTGCCTCCAAAGCCTGCCTGTCTAACATCCAGATGGCTTGCTACCTTCTGAAATACCCTCTGGCTTTTGAACAGTTCTGACCTACAGAGGCATCTTCCCCAGCTCTGCACCGGTAAGATTCATTTACTTATATGCCTGGGGAAACCAAAGCTCAGAGAGATTAAAAAAATTTATCCAGAATCACACAGCCAGTAAGTGGCAGAGGTAGACATATGCTTAGGGAGTCTAACTTAAGCATGCACACTTTCAACCATTATCCATTTGATCGCTGCCTTGGAAACCACTTTGANTATAAAAGAGAAACAACCCATAGTCCAGCAGTGCTACTGTCTCAAAGGCACACATGCGCCCTAATGTAACTCTCTGAACAGAGCATCAGGAAAAACATAATTATCAGGAATTTACACCCGAATCAGTTGTGAAAGGGGGAGGTGCATAAATCACATCAATGGTCAGTANTGATCACATGAGAAGGCACCTACCCAGGGGCCACACACTGTGTTCTTATGCTCAGTTCTACCCCTGATACCTGTTTGGGGACATGTTGGAGATTCCTGGTCCTGGTCCTATCTTTCTTCNAGGCCTGTCCTGACTAGTTTTATGCCAACTTGCACAAGCTAGAGCCATCTGAAAAAGAGAGAACCTCAATTGAGAAAAGCCCTCCCTAAGATCCAGCTGTAAGGTGGCCTAAATTAATGACTGATGGGGAAGGGCCCAGCCCATGGTAGGTAGTGCCATCCCTGGGCTGGAGGTCCTTGGTTCTATAAGAAAGCAGGCTGAACAAAGCCATGGAAGCAAGCCAGTCAACAGCACTCCTCCATGGCCTCTGCATCAACTTCTGTCTCCAGGATCCTGCCCTGCTTGAGTTCCTGTCCTGACTTCCCTCAATAGTGAACAATGCTGTAGGAGTGTAAGCTGAATAAACCCTCTCCTCTCCACATTTTTTGGTTGTGGTGTTTCACCACAGCAATAGTAACCCAATTAAGACAAGGCCAACACATGAACGAGTACCTGCTGCCTCTGTAGAGGCCCTCGTTCCTCTGGCTGGGTCCACACCTCTCTGGGTTGGAGAGGTAGAGACAGGCTGCCAAACTTCTGGAGAATATTTATGTAAACATCAAGGCCATTCTGCTAGGGTATATGGCAGACACAGTAATACTAAAAAAAAAAAAAATCTCACTCACTGGTCACACAACCCCTGTNCTCCCTGTTTGCCATTGTCTCAGAAAAGAGCAGGTGCANGGTGAAGGTAGAGGAGACAGCTGACCCTTCCATGACAAGCTAGGCACTGTCATCTTTGCAGACTGGAGAGGGAGATTAAATGATGACAAGGTAGGGTCCTGCAGAGCCGTCTCTCCTCTCCTACACCAATCACATACCTCTTGCTGGATAACTCAGAGCGAGTTGGGAGAACTGGCCCCCAAGGCTGAGAACAGGAAGCCCCGACCCAGTCTTAAGTGTTGTGGAATATTATTTTAACTAGACAAAGATGTGTTATATGTGTTTATGCTGCAAAATATTAACTGTGTAAAGGTGTTACTTTTGTTTGTGTTGCACTTGTTAAATGATGTGAGGATGTGTGTTTAATTATGTAAGGATGTGTTGCATCTGTTTCACCTTGCCTGCCTGAGGCACCTGATTGGTCTGAGCGGCCAGAAGCTAGACAGAGAAAGGATAGGATAGGCAGGGCTAGCAGGCAGAGAGAATAAATAGGAGAAAAAAATCTAGGCTCAAAATGAAGAATGGGAGGAACGAGAGAAGAAGGAGGAGAGGAGAACAAGGGAGATGCCCAGGGCAAGAATCCAGGGAGCTACCAGCCAGTCAGACATAGAGAAGCAGTGAAAGTAAGATATACAGAAGTAAGAAATGTAATAAGCCCCAAGGCAAAAGGTAGATAAAGAGAAACAGGTTCATTAAAGTTAAAAGAGCTAGCCAGAAACGTGGCTAAGTTAGGCTGAACACTGAAAACTAATAATAAGTTTTGGATTATTATTATTTAGGATTTGGGAGCTGGTTAGTGGCTTAAAAGAAAAAGCCTGACCTGGGCATGGTGGCACACACCTTTAATCCCAGCACTCAACAGACAGAGGCAGGTGGATCTCTGTGAATTCCAGACCAGCCTGGTCTACAAATCGAGTTCCAGGACAGCCAGGACTCTGTTACACAGAGAAACCCTGTCTCCAAAAAAAGAAAGAAAGAAGAGAAAAGAAAAAGACACAGAAAAGAAAAAGCCTGNTACACTTTTGTGTCTATTTCCAAACTTGGAAGGATCAAAATCAGAGTCCCCCTCCATCTGGGCTGCCTTAAAGGGCAAGTGGGGCAGGGAATAGGAAGTACTAAGCATGACATCTGGCCTCTAACAAGTGCTACTCATTCGTGTATTCATTCCTCCAGCCAGGACATACTTAGCATGTGTCCAACACAGTTGTTACAGCTTGTGGAGGGAACACAGGCACGTGACTTCAATTAGGAGCTCCCTCCCTATTGGTGCCTACATGCAAAGGGGAGCTATAGAGAATGACACAAACAAGCAAACTGGCCAGCTGTATCACCCTCACGACAGAGGAAATACACCTATGTGGTGACAGGGTGATGAATGAGCTTCTAGGATGGGCACTGGACCCCTGGGTGACATCTGAACTGAAAGCCTGGAGAACAACCAGGAAAGGGGAGGGCATGACGGGCAACTGCAGAGCCCCAGCAGCTGAAGGGCTATTACAGCTGAAGGGCACTGTTTGACATGGAGGTGGAAAACAGGAGCCACCTTGGAACAAGTGGCAAAAGTCAGGGAAAAGTGTAGACCCTTATAACCCAAGGCAGGGTTTGGAATTCCAAGCCATAAAGAGACCCCTGCCCAGGAGGACAAGGACAAGTGTGTTAGAAGCTGGGTAGCAAGTGACTTTCTGCTCCTGAAGGGGCTATGGGAGTGGAGCTCATTGTGAAGTGTCACCATCCAAGGAGGTCTGAAAGGGACACTCATCATCTGAAGCTTCCACTGTCCCAGGGCACAGGCTCATTTCCTTCCATGGGAATGTTCCTTGGCCCAGAACCAGTAGGTGTCACCAGAGACTGTGACTATGATTCCCTGAGATGGGCAGGCAATAGAAGCATAGCAGAACACAGTGGGGGCATAGGGAGGGGTCAGCAGAGCTCAGGATAGCCCAGGTAACACATTCCAGCCAGCAAGGCAGTGATTATCAGACTTCGGTGCCTAGGAGATGACACGCTACTCAGAAGCAAATTGTTTTCTTTATTCCACATCTTTAATGCCAGGTATATATCTGGCACTGATATGAGCAAAAATAATGGGCCAAATGACAAGTCCTCTATCCATGAGAGCTATGTCCAGCAGAGAAGATGAATTGTAATGAGTAGGTTACTGAAGTAAGGGTAAGACACTGGAGAAGTAGCAGGTGGCTGGAAGGCCAGGGATGTCTCAACCAAGACACGATGGGAGGAAGGAGATGAAGGCAGGAAAGAGAAGAGGGACTCAGGGGAGGTGCAGGTAAGGGTCTGGGAGTGGAAAACATTTGGACACCATGGCTTGGAGATGGCCAACAAAGGAAAAAATAAGGACAGAGGATGGGGCCAAAAAGGTCTTGGAGAAGGAATAGCATGATTTGACAGGGCAGGAGTATAAGCAGAGATCCGCCAAAGAGGCTGCCCTGTGGCCAGGTAAATGACAGCAGTGGTTTGTGCCTGCCATATGAGGTGATAGTTTTAACTGTGACCTTGACACAACTTAAAACCACCTGGGAAGAGAATCTTAGTTAAAGAATTGTTTAAGTCAGGTTGGCCTATGGGCATGTCTGTAAGGGATTGTCTTTATTAAATTAATTGATGTGGAAAGAACTAGTCCACTGTGGGTGGCACTATTCCCTAGGCAGGGGTCCTGGACTGTATGAGAGGAGAAAGTAAGCAAGCAAGTGAGCATGTATGTATACATTCTCTCTCTGCTCTTGACAGTGGATGTGATGTGACCAGCTGTCTCAAACTCTCCCTGTGTCTTCCTTTCAATTATTGATTGTAACCTGGAATTGTGAGCTAAAATCAGACCTTTCTCCCCACAAGTTGCTTTTTATTGGGAGAGTTTATTAGTAAAACTAGAACAGCTGCAGTAGAGGTGATAAGAGTGGCCAGAATCTATTCTAACATGAAACCGGTCTGGTAGCTTCCATGGCAGATCAAATGCCAATCATTGTCTGGGAAAGAGAATCTGTTGCCCAGACCTTACCTCCAAAAACAGTTCACATTTGACATGAGTTCTTAATATAAAGAAGGCATCTAGATCTATACACACAGCTTCAAGATCAAAGCTCAGGCCCTGTCTAGTTAGCAAGTCATATGGACACACACACACACACACACACACACACACACACACACACCCCACAATACAGCTAAGTTCAGAGGTTAAATGTATTTTCCAAGACATTCTTTAAACTATGTCTGTAAATCATATTGTCCTGTGGCAGGCCACACCTGAGCCAGGTCACCACATCAGTGTGGAGCAAAGTCAGGCTAAGCCTGGTTCCAGCAAATGAACAGAAGTGGTACACAAAGACATTCAGCTCTACAACAAGACAAACCTTCACCAATGTGGCCCCTCTAGGCCTTGAATAGCTCTCTTCCATCCCAACCTGACTTTAGGTTGGAGCTCGCCTCCTGTTCCCCAGATTTAAGGAATCCAAGACATACATGATGTCCACTGTACTGGTTAGCCTTGAGACATTGTTAACTTAAGACACAATCTAGAGTCATCTTAGAGGAGAAACCCTGACTGACGGATTGCCTAAATCATATTGCCCAGTGGGTTCGTCTAAGGGAGAGTATCTTGATTACTAATCGATGTAGAAGAGCCTAGCCTACTGTGAGCAGCACCAGCAGTGTTCCTTGGCGATTCCTGCTCTGAGTTCCTGCTTTTGAGTTCCTGCCCTGACTTCCCTCAGTGATGGTTTGTGATCTGGAAGTATAAGCCAAATAAACCCTTTCCTTCTCAACATGCTTTTGGTTTGTGTTTTATCACAGAAACTGGAATTAAACTAGAACTTCCACAGTAGCATACACATAACAAGTAGGTACTGAGCAGGTCAAGCTGTGCAGAGCCTGCTCTGTGGAGGGTCAGAAGCCCCCTGCATGCCTCACTCTGCCTCACTCGCTCAGGCAGCACTAGCACGAACCTCATCATTACCTTAAACCACCCTGGTCTTCCATGCTCTCATGTGCTTGTCAGATTGTGGTGCATAAAACCCTTTATAAATAAACAAGCAGGCATGTTGTCAGCAAGTTGCCACACTCACACATTAAGTAAGGCTGATTTCAGGTTTCAAGAAAATATGAGATGGCATGTCACCAAGTGTACACACAGATTTTTAATAATGTCATTTTTTTTCTGAACAACTGCATACAAAACTCTTCCAGGATGTGGGACCAGGAGAAAAGGTCTTCACTACCATGAGCATACTTATGTGTCCCATGGATGGTTCCATGTAGACACCATATATGTGTGTGTGTGTTTGTGTTCCTATGACTCTATGAGTGTACCTATATGTCTTGCCTGCGTGTCTGTATAACTAATGTGTGTGTTCATGCCTGCATTTGCGATTAAATTCAACGAAACCCAAGCCAATGTTAATGCAAAGGGCAAAAACAAAATGGTCACATTTTACAGTAAAATAAGTCACTGGAACCATCCAGTGTAGACCACTGTTGCCTCCAGTCTTCCAGCAAGTACAGTATGAATCAGGAGCATAGCAATTAGTCAGCCACAATTCTTGGAAATCCCTGAGACCCTGTGCAACCTCATGTCCCCATTTGTTCTCTGTCAGTTGAGCTAAAAAGCATTTAGTGGAGGCGGGGCACAACTTGGGAAATGCAAAACACCCCATGAGTTTAATTATATAGATGTGTATTTATATACATAAGCTAACTTATATATAGATTCTGAGTGTTCACTTTTTACATAGAAATACTTACTGCAATGTCAATTTACTGTGGTCACTGTAAGTTACCTCAAAACTAAAACCACAGTTTGATATTCAGTCAGCTCTCCATGGGCTGGAATGCTTTGACAGGACATGACCCCAGTAACTGGGATTGTCATATCTGGGAGGATGCAGCTCACTTTACCAGGATGGCACCAACACCAGATTGATGGGGCTGACACAGACCCTATTGCTGGGTATGGCAANTGTGGGCANGGTGAATATCTTAGTTCATNTCATCTTCTAGTCCCANAGAGGTATTCTGAGGCCTGAGAAGGTATAAGGATATTTTAGAAATCTNTGGGTACCATAGAGCAGTGACAGGCAGANGAGAAGCTGTGTTTGGCATGTAGAGTGACCAGCTTATCATCATGATGTTGATTGAGACACAGAATGAAAGAAAAGAGTCCCTTCAATGGGACCTACACATCACACTCNGTCCCCAAGGGATTGGAAGCCCTGAGAAACATCCTGTAAAGATCACTCAGAAGCTGGTGGCAGTGACTCAGATTCCCAGTCATCACATAAGAACATGTTACCAAGANCAGAAAACTGTCTGCAAAGGACAGNGCAGTCATCACCTTGGGCTTTGCGGGTCACACAGTTTGCCATAGTCAGCTTGCTGCTTCGGACAAAACAGTCAAACTGCCTAGAGGTGACACNTGAAGATGACATGTCAGGATTCCAAAAATCAAACATTTACACATGGATGCCTTCCAGGGTTGGCCTAAGNGTAATCACTGGCAACTCGCCACGGTGGACCAAGAATGGCCTTCTCATCCTTTGTGGGCCAGTTCCTCAAAGAAGATCTTAGGATTCTGCCTGGTGCCCTTCCCATAACAGGGACCCTGAGTCCTATTGTTTANTGTACTTGGATTTCATTTCTTATAGTCTTTCCATAAAAATATGACAACAATAATAACCATGACATTTAGAGCCATATCCAGCCATTCACTGAATTTGTATCCATCATCTCAATTTGGCAGATAAGGAAACTGAGGCAGTAATGATTGCTGTGTTTATTTGGTCTTCAATAAAGAGAGAAAACTGAGTTGCAAAGGAGTCATTCATTTAAATAAATAGAAAAGCTTGGATTTAGCACAGGCTTTGAGGCCTGACTCCATTGGCTGACCCTGATTCTAAAAAGGTCACATGATGGAAAGGAGAGAGAAATGGGATACCTACCCCGTAATCCCCTCCCTAGTTCTCCTGGGGTCCCCTGCCTAGTCAGATATTCACAGAAGGCTGGCATTATACCATGCCTATGGGGCGACCACTGATGTTGGGAGACAACCTGAAAAATAATGGTCTGTGGCCTTNCAAAGCTCAGCACTGCCTGACAACATAAGCAGACAAATNTAGCACATGCAATTGTGTATGNATAGTATTTCAACTTCAAAGAAAGGGATGTTAGGGGGAAAATGTTTCTATGAATTCCTCTGGGAGGAGATAATGGCAATAATAAAATGATGATGATGTTATTGTTGTTGTTTTCTTTGACAATGATGATGATAATAAAAG
>LZPO01108308.1:41191-57648 GCA_001675575.1 Neotoma lepida | reverse complement strand
CTGCCAACATTATATATTGAGCAGTCCTGTCTACTCCACATTCCTCATATGCTCTTAACTCTTTTTAACATCCACTCTGGGACATTGTATTTGTTTAAGATACTACTGAGTAAACTTCAGTACCTAAGTCTTGTTCATATACAACACTTTTCCTGGGGTGTGGGTGTAGGGAAATGCCTGGAGGGTCCTATGTGTCTTATAATGACCCTGACACGAGTTCCCAAATTATTCTGTGGAAGAGCATCAGTTTCCTCTGCCCTCCACAACACATGAGCCTCCCCACCACATAGTCAGCAGCAGCACTAAGTGGATGGTCCCTTCCACCTTTTCCAGCTCAAATGGGATACAGGGTTTCTTGTTTTCTGTGCAAATCTTTGATCCATGAAGTTCCTTATTCAAATGTTTTGCCCATTCTGCATATTCAAATGTCCATTTCCCCTTTTATTTGAAGTGTGCGTGTGTGTGTGTGTGTGTGTGTGTGTGTGTGTGTGTGTGTGTATACATGCTGTGGTGCACATGAGTGTTAAATTTTGTCTGGGGATGTGCTCAGTCACGTATGCACCTGAAAAGGCAAGAGGTCTTTTTTTTATTTATTTACTTATTTATTTATGTGTGTGTTTAGAGGCAGTCTCCCAGTGAATGTGCTTTCCCTAGTTTCAGCTAGACTAGCTCTCAAGTTCCTACTACTTCTGCTCCACCCCANTGCTGCAGTTACAGACATATATCACTATATGCAGCTTTTCTTCNTGTTCCTGANGTCTGAACTCAGTTNCTCATGTTTGCACAGACAGCACTTTATCCACTGATCCACTCCCCAGCCNGTAAATGTAGGTTTNAAAAAAAAANTTGCAAGTGTAAAGCCAACATCTGGACAAAGAATAACNTTTATAGATTTTTTTTAGCATTGATTTGTTCATTTAATAAATATTCCTCATTCTGTCACATGCCAAGGACAGGTAGGTAAAGGGTGCTGAGCCACACTGCACAGGTCCTCATTGACTTCTGNGATCTAAGATGCACTACATGCCAGGGCAGGGAAGGGTCCATCGAGCACAGGAAGAAAGCCCAGGGAGTTATGGGAGCACAGGAAGATGGATAGAGTATGTGGTTATCACCTGGACATTTGGGAAAAGGTCAGGCTTCCTGAGATTTTTTTCTGAGTGGAGTTTGGAAAACTGAGCAGAAGTCAAACCAATGTATACAAGGCAGGTAACAACTTTAGACAAAAGAAACATCATTTGCCAGGCCCCAGAGGGTAACAGAGTACTTAGGAAAGTTCCTCTGAGGGCAGGTGAATGAACTCTAGAATCAGATCTCTACCACCTTCGGGGCAATGAGGCACACTTCTTCTCAACCTCACAAGTGCCTGGGCTCGAAAGGGCCTGAATAAAGACGTGCAGAGAACATCAAGAGGCAGATGCAGGGTCAAAAAGAAAGGTGCTGTACCTAAACAGAACAAGCAGGGCAGCCACAGTTCTGGGCTCGGGAGTCAGAGGGCCCAGGAAGGACAGGAAATGGGAATCAACAAGTCTGTTGGTTGCCCAACTCCTCCATCCTTCAATGCCTTGTGAATGCAGGGTTTGNCTGTCATGTCCCTGATGNGGCCCAGGACCTAGGACAGTTCCAAGCAATGTTGTGCACCTCAGAAAATATTAGCTTTATGGANGAACGATCAAAGGCCAGTATCAATGCCCACCCATCACCTTACTATCTTGTAGTGGCTATGAGTCGTTTGTTAGATGAATAACAATGTCATCAGAGAGCTATGAACTTAGATAGCTAGCCACCATCTGCCATCTGCCTGACATTCTCTGACTCTGGCATGATCTCCNGTGCCCTNTCAAGGCAGGCTCTGTCACTTCCATGAGGGGCAGNAAGAGAATGGGANNGAGNAAAGGCACCTCTTTNCCAGGTCTCTAAGTTGATGAGAGCTGAGAGGACAGACNAGGATCTGAACCCAGGCCTCTTCTGGACTGACCCACATGCTGTCATCTCCACAGATACAGAAAATCCAATAGCAGCAGCCTCTGAGTGACTNCTTTGGGGGAAATAAGAAAGATGGTGGACAGGTAGATAAAGCAATAGCATANACCTTTATTCAATATTTTTCATGGCTCACGAAATTTGATAATTTCCCTGATTGAGGAAACCAGGTACCATTATATTCTTCAACTTTTCAGAACTCTTCTGTATATCTTCCCCCAAGGCATACAGGAGAAAAATACAGGTGCATATCTTTATGAACAAAGCTATGGAGCAAAGGATAAGCAGGCTGATTGGTGTGAGTTACTGAGGTATCAAATGCCGTGACCAAATGCAATATATGTCAGGAACACAATTCAACAAAGAATAACAAACTGACCTAATTATCATATCAANAGAAAGAAGGAAAGGAAAAGACATGTGACTCGCACTGGCACACACAAAAAAGCATGTGACACAAGCCAGTATCTTTTCAACATACAAGACACCTACTCCATTAATTAAGACCACAATGGCATTCCTCAAGATAATAAAGGCCAAATATCAACACCCACAGCCAACATCATACTTAACGGTAAAATGCTAAATGATTTTTCTTTAAGGTCAAAAACAATACAATTCCTGCCATACAACTGTATTCAATANTTCTCAGAACAATCTGTATGAAAAAAATAATAACAAAGGCCATCTAACCTGGAAAATTAGATGTCAAAGTCCCTGTATCTGGAGATGATATGATCTTATCTATACAAAATATTAGAGCATCCACAAAACTGTTAGGACTAATAAATCCAGAGTCACAAAATAAAAAATTGNTACTCACATANTGTCTGTATTTCTGTGTGCTGGCAATGAACCACCCAAAAAGGAGTGTTATAAGTCTCATGTATAATAACATCAAGAAAGATAAAATACTTAGAACAATGTAACCAAGGGGTATAAGAATTGTATACCTAAAACTATGAAACACTGAAAAAGAAATTAAGGCTTGAGTCAGTGTGGAGGGATTCATGTCATCATTTAAGAGACTGACAGGTCTATCTGGGATGACGAAAAAGTTCTCATGAACTGTTGTTCTGATAAATGGTGGCCACAGTTCCACAACATGCAGATCTAATCAGCGATGTTTAACTGTGCACTCAAAATTGCTAAGAAAATTATATTATAGGTAAGTGTACATCCTCTATATAGCATATATACAAAAACAAAAATTAAAATGTACTCTGTTCCCATAGCCTTCACCAAACTTCAAAAAACCATTGATAAAGGGACAGAAAGAGAGTCAGTAGGATGCTGAGCCAGAGCTGGAGAGATGGCTCAGTGGCTAAGAGAATGTGTTGTTCTTGCAAGAGGACCCAGCTTTGATTCCCAGCACCCACATGGCAGCTCACAACCATCTCGTTCTGNGGGATCCCATGCCTTCTTGTGACCTCTGCAGATATCAGGCATGAACACAGTGCACATTCATACATACAGGCAAAACACTCAGACACATTTAAAGAGAGAGAGAGAGAACATAAGAGCCAGAGGGTGAGAAATAGAGCCGTGAAATGCTGTCTTCTGGACATGAAATGGTTATCAAACTCATGAACTCATAGCAACTCTGGGTACCTGAGTAAGACCTGCATAGTATCAAGCCAGCCAAATTTCTGATATAGATGGGGGTGAAGCTCTTGAGGATATGCCCCTTACTGAGGAACTATTGGCAGATGAGAGCTNCAAGGGAGAGAATTATTCTTTGAGAGTGTAGCCTGAGTAGGCTTCCCATGCTCAAATGGATGGTCCTACACCCAAGCATATACAGATACCACTAACTAGACTTAGTGTATTACAGTAATAATAAAATAAGAGGACATGAAGTTGGGAAAGAGATTTGATCCTATTTTGTTATATACATGTATGCTATTATCAAATAATACGTTGAAAGTTTTTTAATTACACATGCATCTTCCGGCCCTCTATGCTGGGATTTTGTCTGGATGGAGCTTGGGGGGGGGTCTTGTGCATGTTGTCACTATCACTGTGAGTTCAGGTGTGCATCTTCCCTGTTATGCTTGGAAAATACTGTTATCCACAGCTGTGAGCATTTGATGGTTGCTAAGGAGGAGGTCAGTTCATTTAATGATGTGACCTTTAGTGGGCTGACCACACACCAGAACAAGACCCCAGTCACAAGACTAGCTGAGAAACACAAACTGGACTCAACGGAGAGGGATGAAGAAAAATAGAGGAGGAAGAGGAAGAGGAGGAGGAAGGGGAGGAGGATGAAGGGGAGGAGGAGGTGGTGGAGGAGCAGGTAGTAGCAGTACACGTAATCTCAAAGTTGAGTGGGAAGAGATGGGAGGGTTGAGNGGGAGTGAATATGTTCAAAATACACTGTATTTCTCAAAGAATTAATGTAAAAATATCCTCAAAACTAAAACAAAAATAAAATCAAGATAAGTAAATAAAAATAGGAAACAAATATTTTAAAATTAAATAAAAATAAAGATGTTCACATCACAATTCTTCTGAATGTGTTGTCTTCACAGCAAGTAGAAAATACAGTTACAGGTGAAATACAGGTTGATGATCAGCCCATGGTTTAATATTGAAATTAAAATATATTTTTTCTGAGTGGGTTCCTTGTCTTCATGAGGGTCTTTCTAGATGAAAGAAGATAACTCAGAATCAGGCATAGAGCAGTCAAAGAAAGACATAACTGGCCACCAGTGGCTCTGAGGATGGAGAAACCATGAGCTAAGGAATTCAGGTGGCTTCTAGAAGCTGAAAATTCAAGAGAAGGGATTCTGCCCTAGAATGCTCTAGAGGAATTAGATAGCGTTGACTTCTGACTTTCAGAACTTAAACAAAAGTCATCTCAGTTACTTTGATACATTAGGCATAGGTCGATTTGTTACAGCAGTAACANAAAACTGATACAGACCTAAAATACCAGTGAGAGCAAAAGGGAACATAGGGCTTCCTCTTAGCAACCCCTTCACTGATTGCCTCTTTGTCTTCCCTGCTCTCTGCAAGGTTTGCTCATGTCCTAGCATGGTCACTCCTAGAGAACCTGTGTAGCGCCAGAGGGAAGAACAGGGTCCTTCCTTGGAAATATTGTAATCCTGAGACTTCGCAAGAGGTCAACATAGATGACAAGGGTTCTAGGAGCTCCTCTAGCCATGAAGGCAGACAAACTGACCTGAGAGAAAATAGTGGGCAGCAGGTTCTACAAAGCCACAATGACATCACTGCCTAGGCACTGTGTGGATCCTAACACCCTATCTGGAGGCAGCAAGATGCCTTCTGTGTTTCAAATACCCTATCAGTGCCATGAAGAAATTGTACAGACCAGAGGTTCTGTGGACACTGGGGTATAATGTACAACAGTCAGAAACAGACTCTAATCAGGGAGCTCACGGCCTTACCCAACAGGTGACAATGATGAAATGAGACAGCTACAGAAATAAAGCCCAGGCCTACCTGTTCCCTACACTCACAGAACCCAAAGTGTCCCCAGGCAAAGCCTGGCATTCGTGGAGATTGTCTGTGATGAAGACACTGCATGTTCTTGTCTCCACCACGAACCCACAGGGTGGGCATCTCCACCTCCAAACTGACTACTCCTTGACTGACTGTCAGTTCCTACAGAGGGTCTGTGCCAAACCACACCCTCACAGGCCAGGGTTCACCATCCAATTTGGAACAGGCATATGCTTGATGAGAGAAAAAGGAGATGATCCCAATGCTTGGCTCTTTAAGGGAAGAGCTAGGGAAAGATAGGTGGTGTGTGTGTGTGTGTGTGTGTGTGTGTGTGTGTGTGTGTGCGCGCGCGCGCACGCTGTAAGCAAGGTACACTATACAAACATCATGGAACACTTGCAAGGTACATTATAATTCCCATTCTATTGGTAATACACATATGGAGCAGAGAGCATAGAAAGTCCCCCAAGCACACGCCACTGGTAATGACCATGGACTTAGGGCCAGGTCTCAGTGATACCAAAGATGTATACTTCCAGCTACTAACCATTATGTATCTCATGCTCACTAACCCCGGGGACTATTCCAAAAGTTTCACCTATAACATCCATTTTATCTAGACGATAGGCATGCCACACCCATTTTCAGAGTAATAAACAGAAGAACAAAAGGCTTTGGCAACTTTCATGACTTCACATGGAGGAACCAGGATTCAGCCCCAGGGTAAGTCCAGCCCACCTCAGAATTCCGCCTCTTGGGGTGTCTAGAGTATCTCTGAGGCAACATTACTGCAAAGAAAGAGAAGGGGAACAGTAAAGAATCTAATCACAAATCAAACCGAGCAGTTCCAAATTTATAGGAAGGGGGAACCTAGGATTTCAGAAGTGCAGGGGCAGGACTTGGGGAACAGACTCCTAGGTAAGACACTCAAGGGGAAAAGGTAGCCTTCTTGCTTGGTTCTTGGCTGACAGTAATGGTTTGATGGCATTGAACCAACCTTACATACTTGTGATAAACCCCACCTGTCTGTGCATAATTTTTTCATTGTTGGATCTGAATGACTAAGGTTTGCTGAAGCGTTTTATATCTATATTCATGAATGATGTCAGTCTGTAGTCCTGCTTTCTTCCAGTTTTCCCTTGGCTTAGATCTTCAGGTGATGCTGTCTTCATAAAGTGAGTTAGGATCCCTCTGCTCCTTTCTTCCAGACAGTATGGCAGAGAAGAGAATTGCCTTCCACCATGATAAATGGAGTGCTCCCTGGATATCCACAGAGGGAGGAGCCTAGGGGTAGAATTCTGACTGTGCTCCCCAGTGACTGAATGAGCAGTTCTAGTTCTATGTCCCCTTACACATCAGAAGAGAACCATCTCTGTTCCAGGATGGTAGCTTGAGTTATGGTAAGTGACTTCTGCAAAGCATGCTGCAGGGATCTGACAGAACTGAAGAAATGGAAAAGTTCTTACAGATCCCCACCCTCCCCATCCCACCTTAGGTGGCATCGCAGTGGGTAGGAGCAACCATTGTGCCATCTCCCTCCCACTTGGCTTTGAGCTACCTCCAGGGGCTAGCTGCCAAGCTGGAATGACGTAGGCCACACCAATGTCCCTGGGAGGCAGAGCACTGCCATTAGTCCCCCCAAAGTCCAGCAATTAATTTAGTGAGCTGAGTTCCTTCCACTAGCCAGTCCATTGCCATAGTAACCAACATTCCTTATTCAGGGACCCAGAGAAGGGGGGAGAAAGACAAATACTGGGCAGAAACCAATTTAAGAGAGAAAATGAGATTCGGCACACTACTAGGGCAGCCTGGGCAGAGTCCATGCTGCTGAGGGTGGGGGGGCAGAGTGTCATGGAGCACTACTGCTGTGTTGCTGGGTGATGAGCCGTGTTCTGGGCAGGAATCTGGCTAGGACATAAAGGCATGATGTGGACAGCACAGGCCACTGAGATGTGTCTTTCTTCCTATTGTGACCCAGCTCTAAGCCTCTGGCCCAGACTTGCTGAACTTCACAAGATGCAGACTCCACTTGTAGATGAGAGATGGCAGATGAAGGCTAGGCAGCTTCCAGTTCAATAGGGCTGCCGGGAAGCCAGGAGTCAACCTAGGTTCGAAACCAGGCTCTGCATGNCTTGGTACATGNCTTCATTCCTCAACACATACATACTGAGGATCGTGTCTGTGTCGAGACAGACATTGTCACTGTCACTTTTGATTTGTCTTGCAGCAGCTCACAAAATGACAGACATATCAGGACCCATGTTCAAATTCCAGACTGCTCCAGGAGTATGCAAACCAGATCCTTAGCATCTTTGAACAGCTCTCTCATGCATTCAATTGGGGTACAATACCCATCTCTCAGGCTTGTTGTGTTTTGTTACATGAGTTGGAAGCTTTGAATACACTGGGCCATGAAGAGTGTCCAGGGCATTAAACTATTATTCTCTAATCCTTAGATGTTTCACCCATAAAATGAGAACAATGCCCCCGCTTCAGAGATCTGGAGAACTGATGACTTAAGAAATTGGTATGCTAATTTTCATGAAGTAAAATGTTACCCTTGTAATCCCAATTGGCTATCCACACAGCCAGGTCACCTGACCTACTCCATCGATGTTGATTCCACGGGGTAGCAGTGATGGCACTGCTTCCATCTCTGATCTAATCATGTTCTAAATGGATGTCAAGAGCTTCACATACATGGTTTCTGATGGCCCAATGGTACAGAGGAACAAGCAAGGAGATGTTATGTATCCATATGATGGGTGTTCTTCTCAGAAGAGGATCCCAAGTCATGGGTACTGAGAAGACAAACTTCCAAGTCTGGCTCAGGAGGCCAAAGGCTTTCTGGAAGAGCTGACTCTGAGTTGAACCTNGGAANGCATGCTAGGANTAGGCAGACTGGNAACAGCTACTTCACAAGGAACAGCCCACCTCCCGTTTGTGATTGCTCCTGTAGTAAGCAGAATACAAAGTTTGGAGGAAGGATGAGAAGATGATAAAAGATCAGGCTAGAGCAGAAATAGGATTTGTGAGGAGGAGGCACTCAGGGGTGAGGAAAGAATATGAGCAAAGAAGCCCAGAGATTTGTGCTATGAAGCACAGCAAGGATCCAGATGTAGGGCTACAGGTATTTACTTGCATGGCAGTGGCATCTACTAATGAGAACTCAGAAACTGTATCCACAAAGACAAATTAAAAGGACCAATGAGGAGGCCACCATCATATCAGAAAGGAGATGCCAAGAGTATTCCCTAAGACAGCCACTGCCCCAGCTACAGATTCTGTGGTATCAGATGACTGACCAAACGGAGCANGGACANGCAGAGAGAGGAGCATCCGAAAGGAAGCTATGTTCAGTTTGAGCCTCTGGAAGCCAGTTTGTAAGAATGATAAGTTCAGGCTAGACTCAGTGAGATAGCTAATGGAGAGGTTGGAGTCAAGTCACTGATTTGAGTGTATAGATCAGAAGAGCAAATGGAGCTGGAGATACTCCTGAGAAAGTCAAAAGGGTGAAGAGGGTCTGAGGCTATCTGTTCAGGCAAAGATTGAAAGATGAAGACAATNACAGTGCCCCATCTTTGAGGGCATCAACAATATAAGCAATCAGGCCACAGTATCACTGTATGTTAGGTTCTCTTCCCCACCCCAATATTTTCCAGTGACCCTCATGACAGAAAACTCTGTGATGTGAGTGTGTGTGTGTGTGTGTGTGTGTGTGTGTGTGTGTATGTGATTTTAAAGAGAAGAGATGAGGGATGTGAGGGAAGGGGTCCTACACCCTAAGTGGTAGAACAGCTAAAACAGCAGTCAGTGTCAGTTATACATGCCCACGGCAGTACTCATGACAATCGCTAAGACTGCAGAGCCAGCCAAGTGACACAGATCTGTAATTCCAGATGTGCTACTAGGGAGGCTGAGGCAGAAGGACCATAAAGTCAAGGCTAAAGAGTCTATTCAAGGACAGCTTGGACAAATGTGTATTCGAAATTCCATTGAGAAATAAAAAGGAATTAATAAAAGTTGTTCAAATAATCTATAAGAGGGTGAGAGAGAGAGAGAGAGAGAGAGAGAGAGAGAGAGAGAGACTGACTGAAGAATGGGAAAGCAAATGAATGGAAGAAAAACAAATGACACAGTGGAAGACTTGCCCTGTAAACACCTTGTAGGGCAAAGCAAAATGCCCATGAGCAGTCCAAAAGATGCGCTCAGTCCCTCAGCTGCTCAGATCAGCTACACAGGTGACTTCATTCAGTAGTAGCCTTGCTCACTATGTGTAGTGCTACCCCCTGCTTCATTTATCTTCTATTTACAAATATTTAATAATGTAATAAAATGTTTGATAAACAAATTAAATAGTATATACACATACCCTCGTATTTATACGAAGTGAAAATTCAAGTATATATACAAAAAAATTAAACAAAACAGTGTGAATAGGAGTCACATCTGGGTGCTAGATCACCCTGTTTTATTTTTATAATTGTTTAGGGTTAGATCAACAGTGTGCAACAGAGAGGAGACAAGAATCCAGGCCTGGTGGAAGGGTAGAAGGAAGGAAATATTCACAATATGTTGTAATTGCTCTGTGCCTGGCATTTGCCCGTGTGTTAACTCCCTTGATGAACAGAGTCCCTGCCGAGTCCCTGAGGTCAAGCTGTGTCCCCACAGCCCAACTCATGGGCCACAGAATGAACTTCAGACATCAAAATCCATCTATTGAGGGGCTAGAGAGGTGGATCAGTGGTTAAGAGCACTAGCTGCTCTTAAAGAGGACCCAGGTTCAATTCCCAGCACCCACATGGTGGCTCGCAACCATCTGTAACTCCAGTTCCAGGGGATCCAGTGCCCACTTCTATCTTCGCAAGCACCAGGCATGCATGTGGTGCACAGATATGTGTAAAGGTAAAGCACGTGTACATATCAAATAAAAACTTTTTAAAANTTTTTTAAAAATTCATCTATTGCTCTGGAGAAACTTCCTTCTACTCCAGTCAAAGTACTTCACATGACTGTACCCATTTTCCTAGCTAGCAGGTGGCATGGGAACAACCTGGGTCACCTGGGACTTTACTGTCTTCTTGGAGACTGGAATCTGATGACAAGAACAAGTGTACAGACCTCCACTATCCCTGCAGGGAAAGGGAGTGTGTTCCCAATAAGGTGGCTTGGTGCAAACGGCCACCTGTCACACAGAAAGGTAATCATATGTTGAGGTGAGAAAGATAATATCTGTGATTTTGCCACATTGACCTAGCTTTTCCCAAGGTCCAGTGTTTGAGTCTCATAAAACAAGCACTTCCCCCATGCCTCTGTTTCAAATGTAAGCAGAGTCAAGCTGTGTTCTTTCACTTAACAGCATGGAGCAGACTCTTGCCTACCTCACGAAGCCTCAGACAGTTCAGCCTCCTCTTTGAAGCTCTGCCTTCTCCACTCCAAGTATCCCTGCTTCCTCCAACTCCCTCCCAGCCTGGTCTCTTCCTCTTATTTGACTGAAACCTCAATTTAGATACGGTTTCTGAGAATTACCCAGCCTGACCTCTCCTTCCAAAGCCCAACTTCCAAAACCCATCTAGACACACACTCTGCACACCCATCTGGAGCCAACATTGTCACGGCACAGATAGGAGGGTGGCTGCCCCCCAACCAGTCCCTCATTCAGCAGGAGAAAAGTCAAGTGTCTCTTTACTGCTTACTAGATTCTCCAGGCATCTGAGGGCTGTCAAANGACCATGCCTCATTCTTTCACATTTTCGGCGTGGAATTCTGCCCAGTTCATTCATAGATCAGCTCAGATTACAGGGGCTTGAGGACACGGGGTATTTCTGCTTAATGTATTTTAAGAGTGTCTGCCCTGGTGAAGCAATGCATATAAATAGTGTTCTAGACTCCATGCTGTCGCAAGGGGTCCCCTTTATTTGGGAGTTATGAGAAGGCACACAGCAGGATCCCAGTGGGCTGAGCTAGCAACAGGTCTGCAAAGGGCCACACTGATTTTGGCTCAGTTCTGCCTACATCACTTTATAGCAGTGTTAACGGGAGCTAGTCTGTCTTCCAGCTTCAGTCACCTCAACTCTAAGAAGGGCAGACTGATCTGACTCACCTGCTGCTTGGGGGGTGGGGGTTGTAATTGCTAGTGCAGAACCTGATTCCTTGGCAATGGAGGGGGTGGGGCAGCTAAGAGAGAGTTAGAGGGCAGGGGACTAAGGGCAGGCACTTGATAAGGGGAAGCTGTTGAAAGCAGAGAATCCTTTTCAGTCTGTTTCCGTACTCAGAGCTCTCTGCACCATGGAATTATATGTGTTGAGAAAACTGCATCCAAAGGCACAGGCTTCCCCAACACCCTCCATCAGCCGGTGCCCGATTGCCATCTCCATTCTTACTCACTTCTCTTAAATGTGCCCAAGAACAGGAGCTCACTACCTTGCCCAACAGTAAGTCCAACTTAGCATTCCAGCAGCATATAGGAGGGGCTCTGAGATGGGAGCCATCTGTAGATGAGGCAGCTGAAGGAAGACAGGAAGTCCTGTTCAAACTCCTGCTCCAACAGCACTTGCTGCATTCAGGGTTCCTCTGGTGTAGGATACCCCTGTCTTAGGCATATCTGTGGTCTGTAACCCAGGTCCCCACCCTGTCTTGGAGCANCCACTGNCTTCCCTCTGAGGGTGAGGTTCTGTATCTCAGTTTACCAGATTATAACCCCCCTGCTTCCTTCACTCTGCATTTGTGAATGGCTTACTCATCAATCCTAAATTCAAATGCTCTCATGTAGGGCATTTGGATTTTAATTTGTTTTTGTTTTTGTTTTTTGAGGCAGCGTTTCTCTGTGCAGCAGCTCTAGCTGTCCTGGAACTCACTCTGTAGACCAGGTTGGCCTTGAACACAGAGATCCGCCTGCCTCTGCCTCCTGAGTGCTGGGATTAAAGGCGTGCGCCACCACCACCCACCTACATTTGGATTCTTACAGTTTTAAGTCTTCTCTGTGCTCTCCTAACCTAACTTCTCTCGGTCTGACCCCAGCCCCTTTTTCCTGCTCCATGGCCCTTCTCATGATCATGACCCCAGCTCATGATCCTCATTCTCCAGCTCAAAGGCCACTCTGCCTACAACACCAGTGCTTTCTTCTCCTGACTTCATGACACTATGAGATGGTGTATGTCCCTTGCCACTCAGCCTTCAAACTCCAGTTTCCGTGACAGCAAAACCTCCCCCAGTTTCTCAAGTAAGGAGTATGCCACAATCCTCTTCAAGCCCCCATAAGCCTGCTTTTAGCACTTCTTGGGTGTATTAAAAGTGGCCAGTTGACAGGACTTAGTGGCACATGCCAATATCCCCAGAACCCAGAAAGCTAAGGCAGAAATAATGGAAGTGCAATGACAGTCAAGGCTACATAGTAAGACCGTGCCTGAAGAAAAGAGGTAGCCTATTTATTAATTGTGGTCGCTACTAAACTCCTTAGACTCAGGGACTGTATGGTCTGGTCTGTCTTCCTCAGTGTCTGGAGCAGTAATGGAGATGAGTGGGTGCTCACAGAGGCTATGCAACAGAGAGCAATGATCTATGGGTTGAGTGTCTGGGCTGCATATGTAGCCTAATAAAATGGAGCTATTATTACATACATACATACATACATACATACATACATGCACGCATGCATACATATTTTTCCCAGAGAGCAGAGAAAGCATAGGCTAGCATAAGTCACTCTCTTTGCCTAGTTACCCAGGCATGCTTCTTTTCTCCAAAGAGACAGCCTCAGTTCCTAATATAATCCTGCAGGCCTGCAGGGGTGAACACACAGAGGTCAGACCTGCCCTCAAAGGACCAAGAACAGTGGCCTGCAGGATGAGTCTCTCCCATACAATGGAGCCACAAACATGTCCAATGCAAGGGACCATGGGGGACCTTTCATCAATCACAGGAGGGCCTCTCTAGTCAGTATCCTGTAGAAATCTGAGGCTTTGGCAAAAGTCAGCCTGCCAAGACTCAAGGATGTCATATTTGTTTGCTGTCCAGATGGTGCTTACCCACCTTCCACATNTGGTCCCTAAGCTCNGGCCCAGAGATCCTATGCAAGGGTCTGGAAAGTGTACAGCTACCTAACAGAAGAGCTAAATTCAGANGTAGGCCAGGCTCATGACCNTTGGCACAGCCCAGACCATAAATGAGGGCNCCAGGCTCAATGGGACACTTTCTCCACATGGCCAGGGTGCCAGCATGCCTGGCAAACAGATAGGACCCTTCCTGAACCTATATGCCAGACTCACTCATGCCCGTATATCTTTCTCAATTTCAATATTTCATTGGCTTATGTAACTGCAATGTAAATTTGATTGCAGTTTCATGAATCTAAGCCAGGAATCATGAGTAGATTTCAACCTGAGAGACTGGCTGAATCTCTCATGCACCCAGCATCATGCAGATACTGGTGGCTCCAAGGGATGTAATTCAGAGCTCATTGCCTGGTCTCCAAGATATACCAAAGGTGATTATAACAGGTAGTTCACAGTNTTGGATCATGGCTGGTAGAGGGGCACTTAGAGTTACAGCCAGATGGGTATGGGTACATGTTTCTCTAGCAGCCTGGTGGCCTCCCATCTAATTTTCCCTTTACCATCTACATTGTTGACAAAGTTGGGGAGTTGCAGCANTGGACCACAACGGATTCACACCAAGCACTGGACCAGGCAAACCCAAAGTGAGAAATGGACACCTCCCCTAAGCCAGACACCATGATATATAAACATGTCACATTAGTCAACTGCTGTTCCAAAATTGTTCAAATGTTATGTTTTTATTGACATGTGTGCTTGGCTATGGATCAGGTTGTGAGGAACATTCACTAGACTGCCACTTGGGGGTAAATGCATAGAGAAGCCTGAGAAGGGCTGCTGGGCCTGCTGTACTTTGTCACAACGTGCTGGCATCACCTTTATGACTTACCTCTATCAAGCAGGCATTTAAAATAATATTCCCAAAAGCTACATTTCCTTCTTATGTGAATTACATCCCTGACCTCTATNTAATTTACATAATTACACAGATTTACCTTCTATTCNTTTGTATGAAATATACCGATTTATGTGAGATGATAAGGGTCATGATAACATGCTAAGTCACAGGTTTGAATCCCAGTTCTTACATTTACTAGTGGANGGATGGGATGTTCCTGAGCCTCAGGAGGGCAGTCTGCAGACGACAGCAGCACAGCTAATGATACCTAACCTCTGCCGAGGACCAAGTGGAACTCTCTCAGATAGGATCAGAAAGATTCGGCTTTTGTTTACACAGAACTCCAAAGTGTGTCNTGGGAAATGGATTCAATTTGTTCTAAGCACACCCAACACTATGGACTGAAGGGGTGGCAGATGTGGCAGGAAGAGTGCTTCCATTCAGAGGAAGGAGGAAACTGAATGGAAGTCCAAGATCACACCGCAGGCTGCCTTAGGAGGTAGTGGCACCTCTGATGCCGCAGAAGTGCAGGGCCCTGTGAACAATGTAGTGGACCCAGGCCTCAGTAAGGGCCCTGCCCAGGGTACCACAGCGAACGCTCGGGGCTCTCAGTGCAAAGAGCCTACAGCAGGGACATTTGTTGTCAGAACCCTCTGGGGTCAGCCTGGATTCTTTCAGTGATGTTTGTGTTCCTGTTTTTCCTTGATTTCTCTTGGCTGTATTTCACTGTGGTAGGGGCATGTAACCCAAGAGCTGCTCTCGGGCCAGAATAGTGACTGTAAACANGGTATTGTCAGATCCAGGCACAGCGCCGGGCAACACAGCTGCCGAGCTTGAGCACGGTAANTGATCCACACTGGCCTAACTGAAGCTTTAGACCCATCTTTCAAATAAAATCTCATCTGCCTTGGTGCTGTGGTTTCTTTGCTTTTTCTTGCCTTTCTGGTGCTGACAGAAGACTACGCCCCTGCAATTTGGCTCCTGGGCAGACCAGGCCAGCTACAATTGTCCAGCATCTGCTAGTATACTTTCCCAAAAACAGCTTGTTTCTAGAGATGGTTCCAACCAAGAGNTAGGGTAAATTCTGAATACTTTCACTGTTTTATCACTAGCCAAACTTTAAAAAAAAGCTGTAAAGATACTCTCTCTCCTGTGTACCAAACCATAGCCATGGNGAGATAGAAGTAGCAATCCCAGTCACTAAAAGTGGACAAGTGAAAGTGAAGNCAGGTGTATGTGAATGAGAGGAAGGCTTTAGGGAGATCGCGTGCAGTTTGTCACAGGCCTCTGCATGGTTCTGGCAGTGTGTCTTCAGGACCACAGCAAGCAGGCACTGTCGCCCTCTCTCACACATTCCCTGGGTGTCTGCCAAACTGTCCTTTGTGCATGCTGATGGCACTCCAGTTTTTAGCCTGTCCTGAATCCTCAGTCCCAATGTGTCCTGAGAACTAACCTCTGACCCAGAAATNCTATTCCTTGGGAACCATCTGAGGCACATTCTTGNCCATGTCCATGCACCAGAGATGCTCAAGGCTACTGCAAAAGGGTAGTTAGCCAGGGAGGCTCGTCCATTTGAGGGGTGCTCAGAGGCAACCTGAAATGTTAGGATCAAAGAACAAGTGACAGATTTCACTAAGTTATAAAGCTGAGAGGTGGTCGTAACAGAACATTCACTCACTCAGTTACTCATTACACAGTCATCCACACATTCATTAACCCAGTCAGCCTTGTGCTGGAGCCCAGACAGGTACAAAGTAAGGTATTTCAGCCTGGCCACCTTGCGTTACCTGCTAATAGTTCTGTGCCCAACACACATACATATGCATTTGTATATATCTGCGTTCTCTCTCTCTCTCTCTCTCTCTCTCTCTCTCTCTCTCTCTCTCTGTGTGTGTGTGTGTGTGTGTGCGTGTGTGCGTGCGTGTGTGTCTGTCTGTCTCTCTCTATCTCTGTTTCTGTCTGTCTGTCTGTCTCTATCTCTGTTTCTGTCTGTCTGTCTGTATCTCTGTTTCTGTCTGTCTGTCTGTCTGTCTGTCTGTCTCTCTCTCTCTCTCTCT
>LZPO01108308.1:29345-40026 GCA_001675575.1 Neotoma lepida | reverse complement strand
AAGTGGTCATCACTTCTCTGCCAGCCATGGGATTCAGAGAAATAAGGATCCTGAGGGTTCAATCTGTGCGTGAGATCTGGACATTTGACATTAGTGAGTAATGAAAACAGCTGTGGGAGAGTTGTTGAAGTCTCTGTGAGTGGCTGGCGTGCCTCTCACTACCATTCTGCAGGTATAAGAACATGAGAGAATGTGTTGAATCTCTGACCAAACCCCAGAAAAACAAGATACAAATTCATTTCTACTGCAAATATTTATAAGGGCCCATGACTAGAGTCCTGCTGGACCCCTGAAAAGGACCCCCTTACCCTTTTCAACCTCTTTCCCAGCAACATAAGGGTGATGTTCCTCTGTGGTCTGACAGCAGCAGTAGGGGAGCTAGCATAGGGAGGGGAGCCACACACAGCTCCCAAGTTTATGAGGCAGACACAAGCTATCAAATGCCTGGCACGTGGCAGCCACCTCCCTTGTCAAGGAGTCAATCCCTCCTACCTTGACAAATGGGGAAATAAGCCCTCTGGGTGCAGCCCTNAGCTGAGAGCAGCTAGTATCAGGAAACAGTGTAAGGTAGAGCTGGGTCCACACACAGCAGAGCACTAAGGCCCATGCAGCTGCTGTTAACAGATCAGAGCTTGGCGAAGAACTTCCTAGGGCAAGCAAGACTAATCCAAAAGGGATCTCTGGCTTTCTTAGCCTTTTCCCAGACACNCATCAATGAGAGATAGGTGAGGAGCTAGAAAGTCCCACGTCAACAAAGAAGTGCCAACACAGCCAGAGGGGCTGAAAGGATGACAAGTCACACTGATGTTCAGAGTAACGAGACATCCCAAATGCCACAGAGGCATGATGAATGCCTGTCATCACCGAGCCTGTCCACACACAAACCAATCCAAGTTAAGTTTCACTGACTGGGACATGAAACCCTGGTTTGCTATAGAACATGATATTCAGAAGCAGNCAGACTAAGGCACCTCTCTGGTCTAGAGGAGGGACAATAGCATGCTCAACTAGGAAAGAGATCTAAATTTAGACCAAAAAGCCAAAGCCCCTTGCCCATCGATGCCAAATCAAAGGGAGGCTATTCTTCCTACCTCTGCTCCTCTAGGGTCCCTTTTACCCCACCAGAGACCAGAACATCCCAACAGCTCTAAGAACAACTCCAATAGGCTCTGGTGACAGACACTGTGGCCACTGTGTTTTCTGTCTTCTTGGGCAGAGAATCGATCAGGCACATTCTAGGGATTTCATTTCCCTCTGAAGTTGAGGCAAAGTTTGTCTCCTTCATACTGTAGGCCCCCCAAAGGTCTTCACCAGGAAGCTGACCAAGGATGCTAGGAGCACTGTACCTAGTTCTCATGTCCCCTCATCCCTCACTGAAGCCTATGACCCCCCAACACAGCAGCTGAGAAAACTGGGCCTTACCTGCCAGGGAGATGTTCAAGGGGCCCGGCCTGGGCTTGTGTCCTGGGATCAGAGCTACTGGAAGCAGTGCTCAGGGAAGATGCCAGGCTCAGGCAGCTCGGTCCTGGACTCCCCTGTAGCATACAGCCACCCTGCCTGCACTGGAAAAAAAGACCTAACACCCTCAGTCTCCAGGCAAAATGTGGGAGTCTTCTCCTAGGCCATGGGTCCGAAAACAGAACTAGCTTTCAAGGCAGCAGTTGGAGTGCAAGGCTGAAACTTACAGAGCAGAATGGCAAGTGTGTGAGAGAGGGCAAAACAGAAAACGGGCCAAGCAGGTCCTTGGGGAGAAGCCACAGCCCTCTCCAGCCTGCGATGCTCAGGAACAAAGCTGCCCCTGGCCTCCCCAGGGGCTCACTGGCCCGGCAGCACTGGGATTCCCCGGCTAAAAGCTCCCAGCGCGAGGTGGAGCCAGGNGTGGGCGGGGTCGCGAACACGGGCCAGGGAGGGGCTAGAGGGGGTGGGCTCAGCCTTAGTCCCCCCCTGGGAGCCCAGAGGGCGGGGCCTGGGCTGGTGGCGATCTCAGACCCAAGAGCTTGGGANATTGTAGAGGCTAAGCTGGGGAGGGAGAGGAGGCGGGCGGCTGTGCAGATAAGGGTCTTGAGGTTCCAGAGTCAGAGCGGCCTTAAGAAGCCCAGGAGAGCATGGACAACTGTCCAGTTAAGGACTTGACTGGATATTTTGGTCGCTTTACAGAGAGCCCTGAAATAACCTACCGGGTTTAGAGGCAACTGCTTGGGACAGGTTTGGAAAGTTTGGAGGACAGGGAGATGGGTCGGGGAAGGGTGTGTATGTGCGCGCACGGCACCCCTTGTCCAGCCTTCACACTTCTGCTGGAACAGGAACACACGAACACACATATCAGTGCCAGGGATTGTTTCCATGGGTACCCCTATTTAGGAAGCCCTCACTCCAACCTTGGGATAAGCAAGGGCTATGATTCTGTTGTCCATCTTTGATGAGGACTGTGGAGGCTGAGAAAGAGCCTTTGTCGCCCACCAGACTGGTGTCCCCATCAAGGCAGAGAGGGAGCCCAGGTAGAGCTGAGGTCACCAGGGAAGAGCAGGAGCCGGTGCTGGCCCAGATGCCCTTCGACTTTTTCTATCTGAGCACTGTTCCTAAAAATGGGCCAGGCAGGGTATTTTGAAATGGACATGATGAGAACATTGCTTAATTGGCAACCCCAACCCCACCCTCGTTCCCACCCCACCCCCACCCCTACACTCGCTCTCCTAAGCTACANAGTACCTTTATTTGGCTGCCTGGGTAGCAACATTTATAAACAGACACACTGGGCTCCTCTGTGACCAAGGGACTCACAACAGCTGCCCCCTGTTCCCTTCTCCTGCCTTCTGTGTCAGCTACCCCTATGGCAGTGTAGCGTGCTGGGTAAGTGGACCAGAGCCTGGAAAAGGCTTGATGATAATTACACACGCCANGGTGTCTCGNATCCAGGTAGTAGAAAGAGAGAATGATAACTGGGCTGGAGATGTCTTGGGCTTCCTGCTTTAGATATGGTAGACACATAAATGAGACCANGATAGAAAAACTGGAAGAGTATGCTGGGCAGATGGAACAGCCAGAACAAGAGTCCACTGAAAATGGACTGGGCACACCTGTGAGGCAGCCATAATGGGGTTCCCAGAATGGCCTTTCCTGTCTGGTGTCCCTTGTAATAAAACTGATGCCTAGTCATGAGGACAGAATCCACCCCCATCATGAACCATGGCACCACAGCTTTCCTGTGGCTCAGCACATAACCCTGTCCCACTTACTGTTTCTGGCCAGAGCTCCTGAGATCAGTTAGTGGATAAGACTCAAGGCCTCCCAGCCCACANTCTTCTTCAGGTACTTCCTCTGTCTCTTGTTTTGTAAATTTTATTTTTTGTTGTATTTAACACATGCTGGGCGTGCATTTTTTTAAGGGATGAGGTATGAAGTTTCTACCCCTATGTACACTCTGCAATTCCTCCCAAGAAACTAGACAAACATCTCCATCAGTGGGAGGAACCTGCAAATCTGTGCAGATGTTAGGATCTCAGCAGCACTCTTCACGCAGGGCACTGGCGCTCCAGAAGACAGGCAGGACTGCCACTCACACCAGTCCCGCATCCATGGTCTGAGTCCAGCTGACTGTGTGGAAATGGTTCACGGCTCTGAGAGGAGCTGCTCTGCCACAATGCTCAGAAAGTNGGAGGCAATTGCTCTGTCTTCTCACTGCTGTGCTGAGAGACCATCAGGCCAGAGGCATGAGCAGGCACTCTGGAAAGGTACTTCCAAAAGCTCTGCATCTCACTTCCTTCCCCTTTGGGATCACTTCTTTGCCAGGATGACAAACCGTACAAACATCTGAGATGTACTAAACAGGGACAGAAAATCGGCATACATGTCACTATACCCACAGATATGGGGATATGCATTTAACAGAGAGTAAGAAATGTCTCCTCTGGGATATATTTTTGTTGCTGTTTCTGTTTTTCGATCAGTGTGATAATTAACACGAAAGATAAATAAAACAAAGTTNAGACATCATGAGTCACAATCTGTTTCTCTCAATTGCTAAAATTTCTTNNCAGAGTCGGGGTGGTGTGAATCATGTCAACCCCCTCCTAAGATTTTATTAAGCTAAAGTATGATTCCACCCCGTCACCCTGGAGAACCAGTGAGTTTCTTGGGCTTCCTTACAGAGGAAGTGAATGCTAACAGAAGGGTGGGTGACCCTAAAGCAGCCACACTGGGAAAACTTAACCCAGTATAGGTGATGGCTTCCCCATAGCTGCACAGATAGAGCCCCTGTCCTTGGTCCTCCCCAGCCATACTCTTCCCTCCCATAGATCCAGAGATCCTGTGCAATTAGGGCCTAATTGCATACAATGGCTGGGACATCAGGTGAGGGTCCAGTAACCCTCCTCCTCCTCTGAGGGACTANCAGTAGACCACAGACCAGTCATTATGGACAGTCTGAGCAGGCACAGNTCATCTCATGAAGATGGTCACAATTTAACCCAGAGAATTCTGAAATATCTTGCGTTTTATATTCAAATAGATGCCTACATGAAACATTCTGAAATCCTTTGCCNTTTATATTCAAATAAATGCCTNCATGTATNTATCTATCTCAGTCCTCTGAATCAGGGCCTCCAAAGGATGTAGTGAGGCACNGGACGGGCCATGCATCCTTCAGTAGTCTCCGGAGGAAACCNTGTCAGATTCAGGCTGTTGGCAGCCCTTGTCCAGCCCCTCACCATGTGTCCTTTCTTTCTTTCTGTCAGGCTTGTCCATAACAGACTTTTTTTTTCTTAAGGGTCNCCTAATAGTATCCCTAAACCCTTTTCAACCTGACCTGAAATGAAATTTCCCTGAGGGAGGGAAGGGGTGTGAATGCTTCATTGAGACCCTCAAATGACATGCCTGTAAATACATACTGAATAAATTCATGAATGGCTGGATTGTGTGTTTATTTGGCAGTCATTGGTACATTGCATTTTCAGCTGGCTCTTTCTCCATGGGTTTGGATTTTGTCTCTCCCAACTGTATTGTATAACATCACGGGGCAGGACAAGTGTATATTTCCCAGGACAGCTAGAAAAATTGCTGTGTGCACAAGAGCTGTGTAATTAAAGGGAGATGTAATTTATTTATTTTCAAATTATTAAGTGCTCAGTTTTTAAACTCCTCTGAGATCAGCTAAAAACATCCTTCAAATCTGTTTTCTGAGGATGAAAACTTGAGTAGGANTCCTAAATGTGTTAATTTGTTTTAAATTCATGTATGTCCTACAGTTGGTGAAATTGACTTTAGTTTTGTTACATTTATTCTTTTTTAGGGAAAATTAATCATAATATGCTTATTTNTTTTAAATTATACTTGGATTTATTTTGTAATACATCAGCATTTTATCAAGCCATAAAGTTAGTTTTGCAGTGTTTCATGAACTCCCAGAAGCAGTGTAGAATGATGACACTTAGCCTTTGTCCNCCTAGGACACCCTAATGTCCACCAGAAAACAGTAATGATGTCCACATTCGTGGCCAATGGTAAAGTGTCTGTGGCCAGAGACAACTGCAGACATCTCAGGGGCATCTTATTTCTGATGTGGATCACACCTGGTAAGATGATGACACCATCCTCGAATCAGGAATGTGGGGAAGGATGTTGAGGGTTGGCAAGGAACTTGCTGGGAAGGGACAGAACCTGGCTTCCAGCCCGTCTATCTTTTCCAGAGATTTGCACTTCTCTGTGCTGGCCTGAGACATGACTTCAAGTCTGCTGTTCAGGGAAAATTAGTTATGAGTGTCTGTTCAGAAACCAAATTCTCCTTTCAGAGTAACTCAAGTCAAGGGATGGTACAACCAGCCACTGTGTGGGGCCTCCAGGCCCAAGGCTTTCCTGCTGGGTTTTAAATCTCTCTTTCTCTCTCTCTCTTTCTCTCTTTCTCTTTCTCTCTCCCCCCTCTGTCTCTCTCTCTCCCCCATTTGTCTCTGTCTCTGTTTCTGTCTCTCTCCCCATCTTTCTCTTTCTCTGTTTCTCTCTCTTTCCCTCTCTCTCTTTCTCTTTCTCTGTTTCTCTCTGTCTCTCTCTCTCTCCTTCTCTTTCTCCGTGTGTGTGCATTGCCATAGCATGAGACTAGAGGAGATGACACCCTCAGGGCTTGGTCCTTGCCTTCTCCCTTGTTTGAAACAAGCTTTCTTATTATTCAGCACTGCATACGCTGGGCTAACAGGCCCACGACCTTCCGAGGATTCTCCTCTCTCCACCTCCTATCTTGTTAAAGGACACTGGGATTACAGATGTGTTCTCCTACATCTGGTTTTATCTGTGCTCTGGGGATCTGAACTCAGGTCCTCATACATGTGTGGCAAGCACTTTACCCACTGAGCCATCTCCCCAGCCTAGTTTCCTTNTTTTAGAACTCATATCAGTTCCATCAATGTCAATAACTGCTTTTTTTTTTTCATCATGGTCCCTCCTTGGTATTCATAGGCATGCTGGGATGACTAAACTGCATCCATCTTTGGATCTGTCCTATCACCATCTCAGTTGGCAGCACCTCAACTTGTAGACTTCCACTTTACAGAAAAAAGAAAGTAAATTTCTTAGATTTGTTTAACTCATCTTGGAACCAGGAAAAGGCTGAGCTTCACGATTTTGAAAGCAGTCAAATAGCAGGTAGTGATTGCAGCAGCATCAATAACAATGACAGCTATACTTCTAGTGATGCATTGTTCATGAGGAATAATATTCCCAAACACGACCAGCTCGGCTCTACATGAAAAAAAAGAGGATTTGCAATCACTAAAGGATTAACACAAGGAGATTGTTAAATAAGTGATGAGAAGTCACTTCAATAGTGAGATCAGGGTTATAGTCACGACCATGTAAAGATGACCATGCTAGGGTGTTAAATAGCAAAAAGAAGAGAGAGAGAGAGAGAAATCAAATTCATAAGGCAGAAATCCTCATTTATCCTTTCAGAAAATCATTGATAAAGTGATTTTCTGTGGCTTCCTGGCATTTTTATGCATATAGCATATCCAAACCGTTGCTGTTACAGACACCTCCTGTTTTAGGAAGCCAAGACATATTCTACAAATCCCATCCTACGGCACCACTTCCTCACCCAACCATGTACCCTGGGCACCTGCCAACAACAGTCTATTTAGACCTGGCTCATTCTGCCAATGGCTGCCTTGTGTTGCATTTGTTTTTNCTTCCATTCCACAGATGTTTAATGCTTGCTCTATGCCAGGCACTATGCTGGGGAGAGTTTCACTCAACTTTGTGAACTGCTGTTTTCTTTACAAGACCTCAACTGATATCTCTTTCAGTTTCTTTTTTGTAGTTAAAATATGCTGAAGTGTACAATTTTGTTTATACAGTTGGTCCACGAAATCCACGAAATCACCTCCCTCAATTATGGTAAACAAAATTGCATCTAGACTGAATGACTATGCATAGACTTTCCTTGTTATTGTTGGATAAATAATACAGTATATTAGCAATTTGCAAAGCATTGCCCTGCTTTGGGTACACTACAAGTAATACAAAGACGATTTAAACCAGGCTGTGTGCAAACAATATACCACCTTACAAAAGGAAACAGAGCATTGCAGATTTGNGGTCTGTAAGAATGCTGGAACAAACTGCCCCAAGTTGGCAAAGGATGCACACAATTGAAATTTTGATTGGCACAATTTTTTTTTCTGGGTCACTTTAAATATTAGACTNCAACNAAGAAGGGCTTCGTCTTGGGCAGGACAATGCCACAGGGAGTCTTTGGAGCTGCAATGCTAATCAATAACTGGAGGACTGAGGAAGGCACATATTCACATTTATCAGTTGTCATAAACAACCCACACACTAACAGGCCTTGCTTGGAAGACGTGNGTGGGTGTTCCTTGAATGCNCTGGAAATAGAAGAATTAGTGCACATGGAGTCTACAGTACAATCCACATTGAATNGGTGATAAGACCGAAGACCAGAGCTACTAAAGATCTGCTGGAAGCCTCACCGTCTGGCTACATTGAGTCTGAAATCAAGCAGCTTCTTGGANGGTAGGAAGCGCAAGAGGATGGACTTGCAGTGTTACCAGCTCAAGGTGGAAAATTCTAGAGAAAGAGTTGGGGAAGTGGGACAAAGAAANAATTCCAAACTTTCCNAAGTCAGCCCTGGCTGCATAGACTGGCATTGTGCATCCCTGTTGTTCAAGACAAATAAATCTACCTTCCTAAATTACATGCCTCTGTCTGTATTATAGGGATTACACATCTTCCCCATCTGCTCCACAAGCATCCATTGTGCGGGGCCTCTGGCTTAGCCGTATCAATTATTATGACAAACTGCCTGTGCTCACATGCCCTGCCTGGCTTTGCACTCACCCACCTTTTACTGGGAGAAAGAGAACTTTCTGAAAAATATTTACAGAGTGAAAATAAACCAGAGAGGGAGGCTGTAAATGTGGGTGAGCTCAGGCTGCAGGCAGGCTGGACATGAGAGAGGATGGAAGGGGCTGCCTTCTGTTTCTAAACAGCACAGAGAGTAGGAGACCCACACACACCTCTGAATCTCTGCTTTTCCACTTACTTGACTGTGTGGCTTTGACAACATCCCACCATCTCTGGCCTTATACACAANGCACCTGTAATGTGGGCATTGCAAAAAAAGATTCTTCTTTTACAACGNGTTTTTCCAATGGCAAATAGGACATCTACTAGCTGACATTAGCCATACATCTTGACAATTGCTAAANTTTCAAAAGCATTTGTGATTGCCTTCTTAAGGAGCCAGAGTTCTTGAATGGTAGTCGGAAGACTGCATGGAGCACTGGGAACAAAAGAGGAGATATAGATGGGTCCAAGAGAAAAAATAAGATAGTCCCAAGGGACCACAGGTATATCATGACTCACTGAGTAATTGGCATCTGTGTCTGCCTGGCCCCTACTCTCAGTTGAATCACATACAAATCCTGTGCATTCTGGAGCTCGAGTCAGGTGTAGACTGCATGGCCAGCCATCTGCCATTGGAAAGCACAGACTGGCTCTGCTGTGGTGATCATTGCATGCCAGTTCTCACTGTATTGTTTGCTTTGGGTGACATTCCATNACAATTATAATACTGCTTTTCTTTAATGTTGCTTCTACATAATCCCATCTTTTACATGATCAAATTTGAAGCCTCCTTCTGTCTCCTGTCTCAGATTGTATTTGATTTGGGGTTTGTATTTTATATGCTGAGTTACTTTCCTTTCTGTATGTCCTGACAAAATGCCTGATATAAGCAAGGTAGGAGACAGGAGCTCTCTTTTGGCTCACAGTTTCAGAGGGATTTCAGGCCACCATGATGGAGAGGACATGACAGGCAGCTCTATCTGTCGTGCTGGGAGTGTGAGGTGAAAGACCCTCATACTATGGTGAACCATGAAGCAGAGAAAGTATCAGGCACCAGAAGCAGGCATAACCACCCATTGCTAATGACCTAATTCCATTAACCAGGCTCTGCCTCCTAACTAAAGGCTCCATGGCCTTTAAAACAGTGTCACAAGCAGGGGAATAAAGCATTCAATGTCTGAGCCAGTCAGAGACATTCCCATTAAGANCATAACCAACAGTTTTATGATTTTTATTTGTAAGTATGCCTAATAATGTACAAGGTACACTAACAATGAGAGGCACATCACAAAATATGCTTCATCACGTGGGGTAGGCTCCACATATTTCTACACTAGTGACCATGTTTTGGAAAGTACCAACTTAGTGCATCAAAGATACACAAGGCTTTAGCAGCTTAGATGTTTCCCTTTCTTGTCTTAAAGGGTCTCTCCTTTGGCTAAGATATGGCACTGGCTTGGGGTCAGAGGTGTTGAGTACAGCCTAGGCCCCTCTCTTTGAGAAAGGCCCTGTATCATTCTAGTGTTTTCATCCTTGGACCACATTGGAAGAAACAACGCTAATTTATCTTTCTCAGAGATAGAACCGCTGACATTTGAGAAGGGAGGGCCTTGTCTGAGTTCTCACTTGTGGAATGCAGCAGCTGACATAGCAACCCCAGTCTGGAACTCACAATNTGNTGCAGGCTGTCTCCTTGTCCTGGGCTCAGTGATCCTGAGTGTCCCCAGGCTGCCTGTCCATGCAGCCTCTGTCCTTTGCTCTTTGTTATTCCCTCTGGCTTATAAAATTCAAGACTCAGAGAGGGTTAAATGGTTTTCCCTTCTCTGGTTTTTAAAAGGGTTTTCTGGATAACCTGAGACCTAAGCCTCCTCCTTTCTCCGTCCTCCTCAGAATTTCCTTGTTCTTTACCTGAAGATCACTTTCACAGCTGGCTCCAGATTTGTTCTGGAGCATATGGAAGCAATTTCAGACACTAGTCCCAGAAGTGCAGGTTGACAGGGTCTCATCTTGCCAACAGCCTTAAGGACTACAAGAAATTAAAGGCTCAAGCTGGGAAGATGGCTCAGTCCATAAGTGCTTACCATGTGTGCTGGCCAGTGTTGTGTCAATGTGACATAAGCTAGAGTCATCTCGGAAGAGGAAACCTCAGTTGAGAAAATGCCCCTGCAACAGACTGACCTGTGGGCAAGCCTGTGATACATTTTCTTGATTGATGGTTGATGTGGGAGGGCCCAGCTCACTGTGGGTGGTGCCACCTCTGGGCTGGTGCTCTTGGGTGCTACAAGAAAGCAGGCTAAGCAAGCCATGAAGAGCAAGCCAGTAAGCAGCACCC
>LZPO01108307.1:60046-83418 GCA_001675575.1 Neotoma lepida | reverse complement strand
TGTGTACACACACACACACACACACACACACACACACACACACACACACATACAATGAGTTCTGAGTCTAGTCATTTAGTAATAAAATATAAGCTCTTAAAGCTATAAACTGAAGTTCCCAGAAAAAAGCCTCTATCTACAAGACTGATTGGCTAGAACTTCATAATTGTGGAGAGTTAGAATGTTCCAGATCCAGAGCCACATCACCTTGGCCTATCTTTAGTCTCTTTATTAATTAATTGCCTATCTCTGTGTCTTACTTAACATTCTTGTGACTATCAGGTGAGAAACATTTTGAACTTTATTAACAGATCTCTAGCTATCACCAACCTATAAGCTAAGGATATCATCAAATAGCACCTGAGACCTATAGCAGAGTTTTCCCCACTTTGCTATATAACCTGCCTATGTGACAGTCTCACCAATCTATTTAAAAAATGTCTCTACTTATGACTTAATTTTGTTCTCTAACTATAAAAGCCTCCTTAAACCATTTACTCTCTGGAACATGTTATTTATAATGATCTGAACCCATGATACTGGGCCATGGTCACTCATATTTGTCTCCAGAATAAATTATAGGCAAGTCCCTTTGAGATAAGAACTGTGTTTTACATTGAAATTGTCACAAAGGGAAAGCTATTTAGTCAGTGTGCCTATGCTGTATCAAATACAGTACAGATTAAAACAGTGTATTATCAGTCAGGGTTCTCCAGAGGAGCAGACCCTTAGGATTAAATTAGTTTATGTTAAAATAATAACAGTGGTCTCAACTGAAAGTGCTTTGAACCTTGTAGTTAGTCAGTGTCAGAGATTATACCATACAGTTAGCACTATTCCAATATTAGGTGAATGGATCTAGTGTCCAGCATCACACTAGGTCCTTGGGGATATCAACATATCATACCTTCCCTATGTGTTGGTATGTTCCCAGCCCTGGGAAGGTATGTCACAGTGGAATTCAACCTACACTTTACATTGGTTGAGCTCTACACTTTACATAGAAACTTCCCAGGTTTGTCTTAATTGATTTCATGACAGTTTTAGGAAATAAATATCTATTGCAATTATAGAGGAGAACACTAGGGTACAGCAAGGCTGGCTCAGTGATTACTCTGAGGTCATGCAACTATGAAACAACAGCTAAAATGTAAACTCATATCTTCATGAATTGCCAAAACCTTTACTGATGGATGTGCTTGCCCTCACCATCTTCAGTTGCTCCCAGCAAATTTGCTGTTCTCATCTTTCCCTCATGGGGAAATTCCCACGTTGTTCTTCTGCCAGCCTGCTCATGGGTCAAAGCAATAATTATTGGGAAGTTGTCACCCTCACTTCATATCAAAAATGAGCAGTGCCAAATCGGTAAAGAGCCTGCAAGATAGCTGCTGAATGTCAGCAATATCCATCCCCAGATAACTCCACTGAGAACTGAGTGTGCGCAGTAAAAAACAAAAAAGAAGAACTGTAACAAGTTGATATCTTTCTAAAAATTTGCAAAACCTGAGAAGCTAGCCTGTTTAAAATAGGAAGCTGTGTTGTTTACTACCTGACTGGTGTATGTGATCGAACGTTATCTTCCTTTTATCGTCAGTGAGACCTAAGCTACTACTGGACTCATAAAGAGCTTAGCAAAACTCACCAGGTATCGTTTCTGCTTTTTGTTCTCTTTTGGACAAGAAATATTGAAATTCAACAGATGTTTCATTAGAATATATTCTCATGTAGATTTTCAGAGCTCTAGGAAAAGAAAAATGGATATATTAGTCCAGGTAGGTGGAAGAAATAGCTTCCAGAAGTGCTCTTGCTTGCAAGAGGGGGGTGGTGTATAGTGATTTAAAGGTAATGTGAGGTGGAGTGAGAAAATATTTTGCAATATATTTCCATTTTCTTCTTGCTTTCCCCTTTCCTATCCTCCATCTCCCANTTATACTATGACACGTTTATCTGTTGTAGTCATCTGACCATGAACTTTATAACCACTCAAGCTGCATTATTTGTTACCACCCTGTACTTCTTATAAATCATAAACCATGGAAAATGGCATTATTCCCAAAATGTTACACCTGGTAGTTAGTGTTTATTAATACTGACTTGTAAGATCATCATAAAAATGTAATCTATTGTGTGTATGCATGCATATTATTAGCACATAAATATATTCATGTGTATACTAAGTAATTATGTGTTTAAATGCATAAAGTTTTCATTTGAAATTCACTCTAAGTCAGGCTACTAGATGGATTGGTTGATGGTTGCCTCGATGTCTTCTTGTCTGTGTGGATTAGGTTGGCTGGCTGTTTTTGGTAGATCTTTTTTAGAGGGTAGAAACAGAAAAATCCCATTTAACTTTTTGAAAAACCCTAGTTTGGCTGGGGTTAGAAGTTAAATGGTTTTGGTGAGTGCTTTGAGAGAGGGTAGTGATTTTCAGTAGATTGGGGCTAGAGCAGTGGTTCTCAACTTGTGGGTTGCAACCCCTTTGGGGGTTGCATATCAGATACCCTGCATATCATATATTTATATTACAACAGCATTTGTAGATATTTACATTCGTAATAGTAGCTAAATTAGAGTTATGAAGTAGCAACAAAATAATATTTTGGTTCAGGTCTCAACATGAGGAACTGTACTAAAGAGTTGNAACATTAGGAATTCTTGAGAACCACTGGGCTAGAGGATCATCTTACCCCTTTCAGACNATGGTAATGATTACACTGAAGCCTGTCACTGAGTAATTTCTCCTAGCATAAGAAATGTGAGCACTCTATGACTCAACAAGAAAGAAGCAAATATACTCAGCAGAATAAATTAAGAGCAGTCAATGCACAGAAAAGGAAATATGATGATTAATAATTGCAGTTTTAAAAAATCCCTCAGTAATTAACAGAATGGTAATTACAACAATACAAATCTATATCCACCTAACTGGCCCAATAACTTTTTTTTAGTTCTTTCCCATGTTGATGGGTACTTTCTAAAATTGGCACCATCACCTACAGTTGTATAAATTTATAATTGTTATACGTTTCCTGAAAGCAATTTGGCAAAATGTGTCAAGAGCTTTGGAAATGTTATTAGAGTTTGAAAATGTGCCTTGGGATATATAGTTTAAGGAAATAAGTTTTAAAACACAGACAGAGATGTTTGTTGCTGTATTATTTATAAAAAGGCAATTTGGGAACAATTTCATTCAGCAATAAGATGATGATTAAGTAATCATGAATTTTTACCCAATATATTGACCCCATTACAAATTATATTTCAAATCATATTAAACCACATGAAGTTTAGAATACTTGACTGGATAGGATCCAGGTCACCAGAGCAATATTTAGTCATCTATCTAACTCAAATGACAATTGGAAATTCCAAAACTAATCTCCAAAGTATATAGGTGAAAAAGACTTGTCTCTTACAGCAGAGATGATTTGAATCTCTTAAATAACCAAAGGCCTTGAAAAAATGAACATGAGTCAGGAAATTATTTTGATGAGACATAAAATCTTCTTTTTAAAGAACAGAGAAGAAGAAACTTAAGGAAAAACTCAGAATGGCTGTTCTAACTACATAAGAGTTTATTGAGATGTATAGACTGTGGACCTGGCTAATTTTGGTGTGTGGTATTTATTTGCAAGCTCTTTATAATAAAGTTTATAAAATAAAGAGGAAGCAAACCTTTTAAAATTACTTTTGAGCCAGGCAGCAGTGGCGCACGCCTTTAATCCCAGCACTTGGGAGGCAGAGGCTGGTGGATCTCTGTGAGTTCGAGGCCAGCCTGGTCTACAGAAAGAGTTCCAGAGTTGTTACACAGAAAAACCCTGTCTTGAAAAACCAAAAGAAAAAGTTATATTTCATTTAAATAAATAAATAAATGAAATATAACTTTTTTCCCCTCTCCTCCCTCCTCCTGCCCCCTAGCCTTTCCCCTCCAACCCACCCCCTATTCCCTCCTACTCCAAGGCAAGGTCTCCCATGGGGAGTCAGCAGAGCCTGGTACATTCAATTGAGGCAGGTCCAGGCCCCACCTCCCTGCACCAAGGCTTCACAAAGTGTCCCACCACAGGCACTGAGCTCCAGCTCAAGCACCAGGGATGGGACCTGATCCCACTGCCTGCCTGGGGGCCCTCTAAAGAGTTAAAGCTAAACAACTGTCTCGTCTATCCATAGGGCATAGTCCAGTACCATGGGGGCCCCTCAGCTATTGGTCCACAGTTCATGCATTTCCACAAGTTTGGCTGGCTCTGTACATTTTTCTATCATGATCTTGTTGTCCCTTGCTCATATTTTATGCATTTGTATAATAATTACATTTACGAAAGGATCATATCATCATCATTATTCTTTTCATTCCTCAGTTCAAAACTTTGAATTTCCTCCTTCAAATACTTTCAGAAATTAATATTCCATTCTTTACCACCAGCCACAGCATTTCTGTTTCTTTTTCTATCATAAATCATGATGACTTTGAGAAATGCAGAGTTTTGCCTCCTGACCCCTAATCAGAGCATTTCAGATATATCTTTTGAAATATGTACTAAACAAATTCTAACTTAAGTTTCTTTAATGAATAATCAACTGGTATGTTTCACACAGTTAATTGGTTTTTTAATTTTTTTTCTTTTACAGAGAAAAGTGGAATGGCATTCTACATAGATGAAATCAATACTGTGNTTGAAAGCTTTGGGACCACACCCTATGAATATGAGTGGGCAACACCCTGTGAAAAAGTCAGCATCAAACAGCTGGGGTCTTGGCTCCTGCCTCCATTGTACTCCCTGGTGTTCATCATTGGCCTCCTGGGCAACATGGTGGTTGTGTTGATCCTCATAAAGTACAGGAAGCTCCAAATTATGACTAATATCTACCTGCTCAACTTGGCAATTTCTGACCTGCTCTCTGTCTTCACCGTTCCATTCTGGATTCACTATGTTGTATGGAATGAGTGGTGTTTTGGCCACCACATGTGTAAACTGATCTCTGGGTTTTATTACCTTGCCTTGTACAGTGAGATATTTTTCATCATCCTGCTGACAATTGACAGGTACCTGGCCATTGTCCATGCTGTGTTTGCCCTTAGAGCCCGGACTGTGACTTTTGCTACCATCACCAGCATCATTACCTGGGGACTGGCAGGGCTGGCAGCATTACCTGAATTTATCTTCCATGAGTCCCAAGACAGCATTGGAGAGCCTTTCTGCGGTCCTCGTTACCCAGAGGGAGAAGAAGACAGCTGGAAGCGTTTCCATGCTCTGAGAATGAATATCTTTGGTTTAGCCCTCCCTCTCCTCATTATGGTTATCTGCTATTCAGGAATCATTAAAACTCTGCTGAGATGCCCCAATAAAAAAAAGCACAAGGCCATCCGGCTTATTTTTGTTGTCATGATAGTCTTTTTTATTTTTTGGACCCCATACAACCTCGTTCTCCTTCTCTCTGCTTTTCACAGCACATTTTTGGAGAACAGCTGTCAACAGAGCAAACACCTGGACCTGGCCATGCAGGTGACTGAGGTGATCGCCTACACCCACTGCTNTATCAACCCAATCATCTATGCCTTTGTTGGTGAGAGGTTCCGGAAACACCTTCGGCTCTTTTTCCACAGACATGTGGCAATCTACCTCGGGAAATACATTCCATTCCTTGCTGGTGAGAAAATGGAAAGAACCAGTTCTGTTTCCCCATCAACTGGGGATCAAGAAATCTCTATGGTGTTTTAGTTGGGCAGAGAAAACTTGCCCACATTATATGGACTGGGAGATGAAGCAAATACATGAACTCAATTACAATAACCTCTAGGTCAGTCATTTGTACTTTGCATGCAGCACTGATGATCTCAAAGACCTTAAAACACACATAATAACTTCAGTATATCTTCATGTACCCTGTGGTCATTACCAGAGGTCATGTACTGGCCAGTTGACAATTCATCAAACATGAAAACAATAGCTTTTCTTGAGTCTTTGAAGAGTTACATATAATCTGATTCACTTAAATGTTAAATTCAACACAAGTAGGTAGGTTTTTAAAAAAATATTTTAAACTTCTACTTCAGCAATCTTTTGACATCAGTGAAATGTTTCACTAAATGCATTTACTTCATTTCCTAGCATAAGTAGTTTCTTTTTCTCTTGATGAATGGCTGTCTTTTTCCTATTAATTATTATTATTATTTGTATATGGGCTTTTATTATTTGTATAATTATTTGTATAATTACTCTTGCAGGATACTGGATGTCATATATTGTTTAATTATTCTTAAAAGTTAAATGAATTCCTATTCATGTCAAGTTATCATATTTCCCATTAGTGACTGAGAGCATCCTGGAAGGAACACATTGTCCTCCTAAATGCCAATTTCACGTTGGAGCCATCTGTACTGAGGAATCCAGGTGTGCTACTCTAGTTCAATTCCTCTTAAACTTGACATTAAAAGTACCTGGAGGGTATATTGACCCATGGATAGATGACTCCTATTGTAGAAGAAGAGTAGAGATTTAGAGATAGGCATCAAGATTAACAGATAAATTAAATTGAAAGAAAAATCTTTTCCCACTTGGCCAGATAAATTAAGTTGGAAAAAAAATCCTTTCCCATCTGGCCTCACATATCAAAAAAAGCATGTACAAGAAAAGCCCATGATATTACACAGGAGAAAGTTGGTGCTATGCAAATAACCTGTGAATGATTAGAATTCATATGTTACAGTACTTTTGAGTGCCTGTCTTTTTCCAGATCATTAGCCCCCTTCTATAGATCTCAGGAATATCTTTTTATCTTTCTTAATAAACTGCCTCTATTTCTATCTTATCTCTATGTTCCTGGTCAGATTCATTATTGGAATTTCCAAGACCCTGGAAATCTCAGGAGGTGCTCTCTGGATTCAGATGTGCACTTATAACACCACCCCAGAGCTTATGATTCATGTTTGAAGTGAGACCTGAGCATCAACAACAGGTTCCCATGATACCTGTTCCAAGACCACACTTTTAGAATTGTTGTAACTATGATGCTTTCAAAGACTTGACAACTGAAACTGAGGATTTCACGAGAGTTGTGGGAGGGACATGTGGGCCCTTTAGATGTTTATGATAATGTTTTCTGCCATTATGGTCAGCCTATAAGATATGCTAGTCCATCTAAAACCCATTAGTGTAGTAGGAACTTCTAGTCTATCAGTTTTATTCAGTTGAGCTTTTCTTGAGTGTCTGTATTTAGTACCCTGAACTAGAAGCAGTGAGAGACACAAAGATGAATGAGGAAGAAAAACAGACTGTATATGACTCAGGTCCCTTTCTCTTGTTCTTTTTTTTCCCCTGTTTATAGCTTCCTAGGGAAGTAAGTTCTATGCTTTTTCTTAACTTGTGTTTGTAGTATGGCACTTTTCTTCTGGGTATAACATGATCATTTCATGGTTATTCTGAAGTAGGGTTTACCTTGGTCTAGTAGCCATGACAAGTATTTGAGCAGAACAATATAGAAGTAGATTGATCAATAGTGATGCTATTAGAGCTACTGATACTCCATAGTAGGAAGGGATCTAGGGTCACAGAACCCTCATCTTGGATTCCAACCATTAATATCTCCTGCCACAACCTGCACATGATCTTNGGAGATGTTAAAGATATATAAGAATGGAGTTTCCAAGAGATCATCATCCATGATGGGATGAAACTTTGTGATGTTGTAGCTGTTTGAAGTAACTCTCACTCTTTTAAGTATCCTCTCAATAATACTCTGTAAGTAGGCTCAATAAACTCATTGGTTTGCTAAGTTGAACTTTGGTGGAACCATTGCTTTGGTTTATCATTTGGTCCCTATCTGGGGTAACTACACGGTTATTCAAGAAAAGTTAGTGCAACAATTTGTTATTTTCTAATGAAGATGTAGACAATGTGACATAAACCTGTCAGCTGCTCATCTAACACCTCCATGTTAAATTACAGGGATGAGATGTAAAAACAAACAAACAAAAACAAACAAAAAAACTGCTTTGGGTTAAGTGAGGAATCCAATGTGTAAGAAAAAAAAAACATCAACCCTGACCTCAAAAGACCTCAGTCAAGTAGGATAAATAAGATAAGAACAATGGAATCCATGTAAAGGGGTAGACACTTGGTGCTATGCCTAGGTCGGAAAGGGACAGATCATTTTTGGTTGAAACTTGAGTAAAGAATGACTTCATAGAAGAAGGGGCTTCTGAATAGATATGTGCAGAACAGGAATTTGGAACGATTTAAGCAAGGGTTTGTTGATGCTCATTCAATTAAGGGGAAGAGAATGAGGGCACATCATGAGTGGACAGAAATATGGGATGAACAGATCAGGATGGGCCATGAATTTCAGTCAAAGGATCTCAAGCTTTATTAAGAAGTCAAAAAAGGCTGTTGAAGACTGTATTTCATGGGGATAAAACACTCAACCTTATGCATTAAGAAGATAATGGCAATAATAGAAGATGGGCCAGAANCCCCAGAACTACCCAAGGAGATAAGTTAGGAAGTGAGTCAAATATTGGGGAAAGGTAAGAATAGTGGGTGGTAACACGTGTGAGAAACACCCTGAGGAGAATCTGACCAAGAGACAGAATGAAGAAAGAATCAAAGCACTAGGAGAAATCTATGTCTGAAATAAAAAATCAGTAGACTTGATCTACAAGTAGACTTGTAGCATTGCTACAGTGAAATATTTGCAGTAATTTATAAACAGAAGAGGTGAATTTAGCCCATACCTGGAATCTCCAGATGCATGAGCTCTAAATTTTGGGTTTCTGGTAACAGTACAGAGCATGTGTTGCAGAAAATCATTACACTATGAGCCAAAAAGATGACTGGGTCTCACAGTCCCTTTTGGTGGCACATTTTTGATGACCAAAAGATATCTCACTAGACCCAAATTTCTACAGGTCTGCCTTTCAATATTGCCATTCTGGGAACCAAGCTGTCAACATATGGACTTTGGGATACACACATGCACACACACACACACACACACACACACACATACACACACACACACGAGGTTTCCTGTTATAAATTAACCCTCTGACCTGGAAGCTGGAACAAGTTATTTCACTTCTGTTAGTCCTAATGTCCTCTGCTGGATAATGTAGAAATTGGGGGAGATCATCTTCAGGCTCACCATATCCCAAGTAGTCTCAGACTTTGTTAAATAATTAGATAGAAGGAGNAACTGAAAGCTCAAGTTCTGTAAACTAGACTGCAGAAAGGGAGAAAGAAATGGTAGAATTGTATCACCTCCATCAGCAGTGGGACCAGGCATGCTCCCCATTGTTCAGTAAAGGTGCATTGAGGGTGTCATTGCCCTTACATTCATTTGTTCATTTATCATCTATTCATTCAGTATATATTTACTAATTCTTACCACATTATCAGCCAAAGTCCCAAGGAAACAAAATTGCACACCCTGAACCCTTTCTCAGAAGTTGAAATTCTTTTGTGACTTCAGATAATCATGGGACTTTTTGTACTGTAGTGTAATGACAAAAAGTTATAGGATTGCCCAAGTTTTCTTTTAGCTCTAGAATAATGACAACCTCTAGTTGAAGATAAAGGAACAGTGAGGCATCAATGTAAAGTTTATACTCTATGAGTTCTGTTTATTCAAATTACAATTTTCATACTCCAGCTCTCTGAGGTCCAGGTAGATCAATCGGTAGGACTTAAATAGGTAGTAGAGATCCAGGACCTGGCTGAGAAATGGGACAAATGAAAAGAAATTCCATGATTTAAATATGCATATATAAACACAGATATGAGTGCTATGTTCAGCACAGTTCCAGGAATTGACCTGACTGGGGCGGCAAGGGAATGAATAAAGAATAGATAGATAGATAGATAGATAGATAGATAGATAGATAGATAGATAGATAGACAGACATATGGGCACAGAACAGCTGGGGTCAGGTGGCCTGTGGTCTCAGATGGAGAAACCACAGCAATTCAGAAGCTCAATTAGAGGTGCTGACAAATTGTCTCCAACCTTCCTTAGATCAAGTTCTTTCCTTGCCAGCATCTCTTCTCACTACAGTTATAGTAGAAGATAACACTAGAGAGCATCAGCCAATGACAGTGCATTGACCACAGCAGACCAAAGAAGAGAGTGTGCTCATGTGCCAGGAAAGGTGGGCTTTTGATGATATTACAACAAAAAACTCTAGAATACCTATATCTGTCTTTTTCATCTGTGTTGAAAAACACTAGGAAGTGCTTTTTGTATCCCCAGGAACTGTGTGATACAGTGACAGCAGGAGGGAGTGACAGAAAATGGGAAAGTCTTGTTTATTATCTGGGCCAATTTCTACTTTCCTCTGAGGTAGGGCTTTGGTAAGGCTGGTTATAGCTCAAGGCCTATGAAATTCTACTACTTTTGCTTAAACCAAAATTCATATTTTCTTCCATGAGGTCTTATAGGAGGCTAAAACAATAAGTATGCTGAAAACATGTACAAATAGAGGTTATCAAAGAAAAAGACACAGGAATCTATGAAACCTACCCCCATTCTACTTTCTGCTGTTTGAGGGTGGATGGAGCCTAGTCTTGCCAGTATATACATGGGAATTTTTAATATGCAGGGGTTGTAGCCTCTAATAAGCATATCCCGATTCATATTCTTAAATTCGACACTGTGACAATAGCTTCTTGGACTGGAAGAACTTGAAAGTGGATAGGGAGGCAAAGAATATTCTGTTTATTAGTCAACCCTACAGGTCATACTTCCTGGGTACAGAGCTCCTTTTAACCTCCTCCTTTTGACTCAGGACTGACAATCCGGTACCTCAAAANANATATATATATATATATATATATATATATATATATATTCTCCCATTTCCCTGCTATCTTCTTGTAAACTTTCCTTAAATTTGAGCATGTCAATTATTTCCTGCTGGTAACCTGAGTGGCACAAGGAGACAACATTTAGCATAGGAAGTAAATTGGTCACAAAAGAGAAAATATGATAAATGTGAAGTATTCAGGGAAGGCTTCCTGGAGGGCCAAATCTTAAAGGTAGGATGCTACACCTTTGTGGAGAGCAAGGGTGTAGATTAAGCAGAGGTACAATTAGGAGTGGATAGAGGACATTTAGAGAGGGATGGTCAGCATAGAACAGAGCAGATGAGCTAGTTGTGGGAGACACATAGAGGCAAGGACCCTTTCTGACTGTCAGAATTAAGAATCATAAATGTTAAGAGTGTAAATTTACCCTATGGCCTATGGGATATGGCACTAGCTCATCATGAATTCTGTGGCATCACTAGGCCTCCCAGATTTCCTGGACCTGTTTGAGCCAAAGGTGGTAATCTTATCTTGCTCTAAGCTAGGCCAATTGGCATGGAAAATGAAGAGAGAGGTGGGATGGCAGACTGTGGCTTAGAGGGGAACTGCGTGAACTCTTGGAGCCAAAGACCGTCTGGAGGACTGGTGCTCCTTCATTCTTCATTCTGTAAAGACACATCCACACATTTTCTTATAGCCATTCTTGTTCAAAGTTAGGTTAAAGTTTAAAAAGAAAGAGGAATGGATATGTGAATGAGTGCTAGGAAGCAAATTGTTGACACTAAACTTCTAGAGAAGAGACAAGTATGTGAATTAGTTGGTAAAAAGTGAGATTTTTCTTTTAATACCAGGATGGGAAAATGGCAAGGTATAAAACCAAGAGATGAAACAATGTGTTAGGTTGCACCTCCAACCTTGTGTAGCATCCTGCCTTTAAGATCTTTAAGATCTGACTTCCAGGAAGTCTTCCCTGAACACTTCACATTTAGGAATGATGATGAGTGGAAGAAGAGGCTTTTGCTCTCCAGTCTGAGGAAGATATGGACCATCAGAACCAGAGAGCATAATGGCTTCCCTTGAAGGCTTCTAGCAGCTGGAACCTTTCTGTGACCATGTGCTATAGTTTGCATGTGAAATATCTCTCGCTTGTATTTGAATGCTTGATTTCCAGCTAGTAGGACATTTTCAGGGATGCTATAGAGCAGTGGTTCTCAACTTTCCTAATGCTGTGACCCTTTAATATAATTCCTTATGTTGTGGTGACCCCTAACCAAAAATTATTTTCATTGCTTCTTTGTAGTTGGAAGTTTTTCTGTGTCCCGCCCAGGCCTGCAGCCACTCAGACCCAAATAAACACACAGAGGCTTATATTCTTTACAAACTTATGGCCTAATGGCTCAGGCTTCTCATTAGCTAGCTCTTACATCTTAAATTAACCCATTTCTATAAATCTATATTTTGCCACGTGACTTGTGGCCTTCCAGTACCTTTGCATCTTGCTTCTTCTGGTGGCAGCTATCAGCGTCTGCTCAGCTCTGCTTTCTTCCTCTCTCTCTAGTTAGAATGTCTCACCTAACCTTATCCTGCCTCACCATTGGCCAAACAGCTTTAATTATCAACCAATTATAGCAACACATTCACAGCATACAGAATGATATCTCCCATCACTACTATATAACTGTAATTTTGCTACTGTTATGAATCGTAATGTAAATATCTGTGTTTTCTGATGGTCTTAGGTGACAGCTGTGAAAAGGTTGTTACACCCCAAAAAATTTTGTGACCCACAGGTTAAGAACTGCTGCTATAGAGCCTTCAGAACTTGAGGCCTACTTGGAGAACATAAGCCATAAGGTGTGGGTTGTCAAAGGTTATACCCACTTGTTCTGGCCTCTGAAACCTACTTCTTTGTCTGCCAAGATATGAGATGTATCCTCATGTTCCTGTCACCATGTCTTCCTCATTATGTTGTATAGAAACCACAATTGAAACAAACCTTCCTTTCCTTAAGTTGCTTCTATCAGGTATTATATTGCTGATGTGATGAGAAAAGTGATAAAAAAGTAACTGATTCATCATATTAAATACCTCTATTGTTAGAATATCCTATGTTAAGACTATTGTAAATCAGTCCAGAGTCTACATTGACAGGTGTATTAATTATGGTATGAGCCAAATTTACAAATTTTCTGAAAACCTTGCATGAATATTGAGGCATTGATTGAGACAGAAGAAGACCAGTGTAAAGGGGATATTTGGAAGGATGCAGAAGGTCAGGATATCTGTCTCAATGTTGCCTTTTGGCACAGTGACATCTCTATCTCCTTAGGAAACCATTTTTCTTTAGCATAGAAAAGCAAACAGTTTACCCTATACATAGCTTTGCATTATTGCTCATTTAAAAGCAGCTAACTTGTAGATTTGAACTCAATTTGACTCAGATTCCCAGATAGCAAAATTAATAATGGTATAGAGAAGGAAATTCCATAAAGAATTACAGAAGTTGTCCAAAACATATTGGATTTTAAAAGTTCTTAATAAAGATGGCAGAATAGGCCATTGGATTAGGCTGAAGTTTTTTATATTTGACCATCAAAAGTGTTGTACCCAAAGGCCAAAGGCTGACATCATACAAGCCTGGTCCAAATGCTGGTCACACAAGATAGGTATAGGAGACCAGGGGTTCCTTGAAGCAATCAGGATAGGAATAATATCTTTTATTTATTCTTTATTCTTTTANAGTTAAAATTGATTTAAAAAATCTATCAAAAAGAAAGAATTTAGCCGGGTGGTGGTGGCGCACACCTTTAATCCCAGCACTTGGGAGGCAGAGGCAGGCGGATCTCTGTGAGTTCGAGGCCAGTCTGGGCTACCGAGTGAGTTCCAGGAAAGGTGCCAAAGCTACACAGAGAAACCCTGTCTCTAAAAAACCAAAAAAAAAAATAAGAAAGAATTTATTGGATGGCAAAAATAAACACATGTGTTTTATGCCCTGATATGTAGCATAAGAAATGGGTTGTCAAAGGGATTGGAATAAACTTTATAAACTCATAAGATGGATAAGGAAACTTAGGAGAGGAATGAATATGTATAGAAAAATTAAAAAGGAATGTTTTAAAATATGCAAATGCACTTTATGACATCTATCATTCAATTGACAGACATATACAGTGAGATACAGGTAGATTAAAATGAACTTCACTATGTAGTTGTCACTTGTGCCAGCCCTATCATTAATAAGCCATGATTTAATCTTTGAAAGTCAAATAAGACTTTCTCTGCTCATTGTAAGCATAGTTTCCATCATGGGCTGCCATTTGATCCACTAGTGCTCTGAAGGCATGCTTGTGATAAATTCACACTTCCCAGTTCCCCACCTCCAATGGCAGCCAAGGTCTTCAGCCTTCTTAAATGATCCAGACTTCTTCCAAGAACAAATTCTGGTTGACTGTAATCCCTTCCCTTTAGACATGTTTGGTTTCTCTCAGAGTCCTATGGATAAGTGTGGAACTTGACCAGACTGCTGTAGAGCTGCCTATTAGCTTTCAGAGGCCTAACTGAGTCAACTCTCTTCATCCACTAGTCCTTCTAGCATTAGTGCTAAGTATTGTCTTCTATTTCCTGAAATTTTTTATACTTGAAATTTCTTACCACCTGGCTTTTAGACAGTACTTCTTATACTCTTTCTCTTGTTATGAAAACAAGATTGGAGGACTTTCATCTGCCACGATGGTGAGAAGAGTTGTGGTTGAAATACAACCCTTGACTCTAGAGTGAGGAGTAAACTAAGAGTGGATGTTTTAACATACCAGAAGCAATGCAGGTATTGTCACCATAAAAGCTATTAGACAAAGAATGCTGATAAGGCCATAGTGAGTGAGCAGAAATACCTAGAAGCCTCTGACTATGATNCTTCATCATAAGGGTCCTAAGAGTTAAACCCTATGTTATTTAATAAAAATTTGATATGGGGAAATCCAATATGTCTTGAGCTGCATTAAGAGGTATGACTCCTCCAAATTCACAGAAGTATATAATTTNGTAAAACCAGGGCTCAAGTGACTAGGACACATACACCTTTAAAGAGGAACTATATAATAGTACCATTCATGAGAATGTTTGTCATTTAGACCCCAGTCAATTGTGCTGGAATAATATACTGCTAATAGGGAAATTTTTACATCATTAGCTGTGCAAACTAAAATTTCTTTGAGATTTCATCTCATTTTAGTCAGAATGGCTATCTCCAAAAAAACAAGCTACTGCTGCCATGAGGACTAGTCTCCAGCAGCTCAGGGTTTGACGTGGAGCCAGTGGTGTTGGCAGACTATCACTCAACTTGACTTTTCTATCTGAGGGAGTAAAACTTAATTCTCAGGGGCTGGCAAGGAGGGCTAAACTTAACTTTTTGGGGCCGCCAAAAAAGGGGAAAAACAAATATACACTCTTAGGGTCTTTCTCTGTTCTCTCTCTTTTCTCTCCTTTATTTTTCCTTTACAGCTTATATATGCCAAAAAATCTTTCAGGTAATATAAAAATTACAAAGCGGTTACATTCTATTTTTCAAGTGAATGATTATAATGAATATAGGGAAAAAACATCTTTCCCATTTCCCTTACGTGATTAAACATCTTACATNTTATAGATGAAAAACAAATTATCCCAAGAGCCCACATACATTCATGTCCAAGCAACTTGTTATAGATTAACAGAGTGTAAACAAACAAAGTATTTTCTCAGTCAGTTCTTTTACTGGCAGGCAGCATTTTTGGTTACAAAGAAAGGATCAATCCTTTATTAATTATTATTAATATTATATTTATTAAATATAATATTTATTAATTATAATNGATTATTTCAAAAGTAATCTTATAAGGAATCTTAAAAAAATCACAAACCTAAACTTTTATATATGAAGAATAGTTATCTCTACTTCAAATCCTCAGGGTGCATACTCATTCATCAACAGTTTTTTTATATCAGGAAGCTGAGGGCAGAAATGGGTACAAGGAATTAATTATCATCTTTGATCACTAACAATCCTAGTAAGAAAGGCACATCAGCAAATAATAATTGGGCTGCTTTGTTCTTGTTCCCTCCCTCAACTATGTGTTTGTTTCTTTACTTTAGATTGTTTTTCAAGGCTTTTCACCTCAAGACTATTAACAAAAACATCTTAATCTAACCTTAAGTTATATTTTAAAGCTTTGTTTTAGCTATGATGCACATCAAAACCTGTAAACACATCTCCCAACATTAAGATTAAAAGAAATTGAGCTAGCTGGGCTTCTGGGATTCAATTGTTTCTCTTACTCATTAACCTAAGCCACAGTCTATATTGCCCCTCAATAGAAACTAACTGTGTGACATTTCCTTGTTCTTATATTCTCTGCAGCCTCTGCCTTATCAGGGGTGGGGGCAACACCATATCTTGCTTTTACTTACATTATATACTTATATTATACTTACTTATATTATCCCACTAAACTACCTTCTATCATAATACCTTACTATATTTATTAAAGACCCTCAATCATCAAAGTCCTATTTAAACTAACACTATTATTGTATAAAATCATTGCTTCAGTTAAACAGTACAGCTTAGAAGAAAATCTTCTTCATAATAATCCGCAGGTAAAAATGCCCACTAGAACAGGATATTTCCATGAGATAATTATACCATATTAGAGTCAGTGGGGATCTCCCCACACCCATTCACACCATGCCAGATACCAGAGAAAAATGGCAGTGGCAAATACATAAAGGCACAGCAGTAACAAGAGACATTCAGGGGCTGNGGCTCTCGGGACCTTGCCTATCCAAGATTCATCCATCAATACCTTGCATGCTGGTGTCCCAATCCCCTGAAGTCAATTGCCACCTGCTGCTCCTCTGACATGGCCACTGGCAACAAATAACCACAAATGCTGGTAAGGACATGGTGGGAAAGTGGATGAACAGCTTCATTTACTATGGAAATAAGTATAGAGGTTTAAAAAAAACTAAAATTATGACTACCATATGTTCCAGGTATACCACTCGGGTATATACCCAAAGGAATCTAATCAGTATTCAACAGACATAGCTACATTCCCATGCTTATTGCTGTACTGTATATCATAGCCAAAACATGGAACCAGCTTAGATATTCTTCAACAGTTGAATGGATAAAGAAAATGCAGTTTATGTGCACAATGGAGTTTTACTCAGATATGAAGTAGATCAGAGTTTTATTATGTGTGGGAAAATGGATATATATATATAAAAAAGGAAACCAGAAGCTAGAGGGCCTCTTAAGCTTTCAGACTTGGAGCAGCAGTTCAGCTGAGATTCATTCGGGAGAGGACTCAGAAGCCTGCAGTCTGAGGAAACNAGATCAGCTGAGGAGTTGGCAAGGTGAGGTTGGCTGTGGCTTGTTCTGTCTCTCTGATCATTCAGAATTTACCTCAATACCTGGCCTGGTGTTTTCAATTAATAAGACCATTTAAGATTCGCTCTACAGACCACTGTGTTAAGTAAAACATAGTTAAGGTAGACAAAAATTCCATGTTTTTTCTCTGCAGAATCTAGATTCAAATATAATATATGTTATATAAATATATACACACATAGTACATGAAAGTAGTATGGAAACTATGACAGGGAGGGAAGAGGTCTAAAGGAAGGAGGAAGGGTGGAACAAGAGAAGGTAATAGGATAAAGAAAGACAAAATATTGCATGTTTTCTCTTATATAAAATCTTGATTTAACACATACATACTCTGTGTGTGTGTGTGTGTGTGTGTGTGTGTGTGTGTGTGAAGAGCATAAGGATTACTGGGTAGAGGGAGGAGGAAGGAGGGCAAAGATTGGCAAGAGAAAGAAGAGGAGAGGAGGGACAGAAAAGGACAGTAGGGGAAGGGCAAGATGAAATGTTATATATGTATGACAGTCTCACAATGAAATCTATTATTTTGTATTTTTACTAAAAATTAACATTAAAAAAGATAAACCACAAATTTAGGGGCTGACTGGATGCCAGGTGTAAGTTATAGTAATTCTAAAGGATGAAGGAAATCATTCCACTGTAAACTGAATCTGGCTTTGAGCCCACCAGCCCCCAAGTGTGAGAATGGATGTCCTCACACTGGGCAAGGTTCCCATTGAGGCTTCAGTTTAGAGATTATTGTTAGGAGAGAAAGGACTAAGGGAGGGCTATTTGAAAGACAATGTAGAAAATTTAAACCACTACTTTGTCCTATGAAGAAAACAGAAAATGTTAGTGTCTTATCACGGACAAGAAAGATATAGATACCTTGATTCCCATCATATTTTCATTTAATTGTCAAACGTGGCTGTTAAGGCAAACATGTCAAAATAAAACAAGAGAGTGATCTGACGGTTCTTATTCTTAGAGAACAGTGGATAGTACAACTGAATGCAATGATGACTTAATTGTATGCTTATTTATATTTTTTTCCTCGATGAAGTATATCATTAGAGTTGTGGTATTTGGTGCACAGATATTAATCTAAATGAGTGTTGGCAAACTTTTTCTTAACATGTTAGGCAGTAAATGTTTCAGAGTTTCAAGCCAAATGGTTTCTATTATTATTACTGAACTCTGTGATTATGATGGGAAAACAACTACAGATGAGGTATCAGTGAAGGAGCAAGGTAATCTTCACAAAGGTCTTTATGAGGCTGGAGTTTGTTGCCCTCTGATCAGGAAAAATTTTTTATGCATTGAGTGTACATAGAAGGCCACCTGAAGAAGCAGCTAAGAACTGGAGATAGAATGGTATAGGTAATCTATGACTGATAACAATGTGTCTACAAACACTGGTTTAAAACAACACTACTTATTTGATTTCTTTTCTATTGTTCTTGAGGGCTGCTCCTCAAGATAATCTACCAGAGGCTGACAAAAGCAAAGAACACAGCTCTCAGGCTAGGCAAGAATGGGTACATCCTCAGACAGATCATTCTAGTATACTTACTGTGAGCACATAAGCCTAAGGATGGCAGGATGTTGGAATCAAGGCTAAAGCTGGTATGAATGGTCTGCCATGGTGTCTTCATAAGCTTTATTGATTTGATTTTGTGTGTACCGTTTTCCTCTATGAATCTGTACAGTTTGACTGGCTTTTTTTTTGTTGTTTTTTTGGGTTTTTTTGGTAAAGTAGGTCAGAAGGTTGTCAGTTCATAATAAACAACTAAGTGTTATGGTAACCTGGTGGCTCATACATAGTCAAACAGTCTCCCCTGGAGTCCAGTAACAGCCTAAGAATTCTTTCTTGTAAAAGGCAGTATAGCATTATTCCAACTGTGGGCATGAAATGGGATTTGAAGTTAGGATCTGGCATCAGAGCCCATGCCTTCACCATTGTGTAGTATTGTCACTTTTAGAAGAATGTCCACAGGGACATAAGAGAAAAATCAATGGTCATAAAATTAGATAGTTTAAAAATTTTGACTAAGAAGTTTGAAAATATTAAAAGTAATTTTGGCAAAGTTGTTATCACGAAGCAATAGGAAGAGTGATTAGGGGGAAGTCTCCAGAACAAGAAATAGTTAAGGGCTTTATAATGAACAGGCTCCAGATGCCTGGCAAGATAAATGAGCATAGAGCTCACTCCCTCAGAACTGAAGAGAGTTATTAAAGAAAAAGACAGACAGTAGGCAACACAGAGACATATTGTTGGGTTTTCAACAGTACTTTGGATGGTAAAGGATGATGGCATGGCAGTGTTACTGTTAGAGCCAAATTATTAGATATGCTACAGGCAGAATATGGACATATTTAGAAATGTAAGGATTTAAAAAATTTTACCAACAATTTACATTTTCTCAGGAAGAGACAAAATAGAGACAAAAGAAACAAAAGAGACACTTCAGCAGAACAGAGGTCATGTTTTTTGTTGCTGTTATTATTGTTTTGTTTTTCTACACAGAAGCGTGGAAAAGGGAAATTCAAGGTCTCTGAGCAGCCAGTCAGGGAAAACAAGGAACTGGGAATTTTGAGTATTTTGGAAGATTATTGTTGGGTCCATGAGAGATTAAACTGGAGAAAGTTAGAAAATTTTTGCTAAGTATGAAAATATAAGCTAATTAAACTGGGGGAAAGGAGTCCACCATTAACTTTAAGAACATGAAACAGCAAGTCAAAGGAGCTTGATACTTACGCAGTTGCAATAGCGTGAACAAAACTTAGTGATTAACCAGAAACCGTCAAATAACAGTGTTGAGAGGATGTGGGGAGGGGTAGGAAGTGTGATGAGCTTAACACTACAAGGACAGGAAGTCAATATGTGCAGGTTAAAGTGAACTTCACCTAACACTTACCACATGTAGGCAAGCACCAAACCAGCAGTGGACAGGCAGGAGAGTGGCTGCCTAGGGAAGTGGTCAGATGNAGAACAGTTGTCTTTAATTTCTTTCTTAAGCAGTATTATCATTTTTTATAAAGAATAACTTTAAAATGTTATGTTATCAGGTCAGAGAATAAAAGCAAAAGGAAAATAGGATAGAATGATGACATTACAAGTGGAATTATTTACTGCATAGAACACCCTGGAAGTTAAAAGAAATGGGCAAACCAGAACAAAGAAAAGCCCCATTCATTGTAGTCATCAAAGTACTATTAGGTTATTAAAACAANATTAAATTAGAGGAGGTGAGACAAATCCTGAATGGTCCAATGTTAGCTAAAAATAAAAACAAACCACCTGGTCACAGCAAAGAGTTGCCCTCATTATAGAGAAAAAGTGCCAGGATGTAAGGATACTCTGAAGTTTTATTTTAAAACGAGCTTTTAAGTTGCAAGTATATCATTGACAATAAATGCTCTGAGTTTTACATTTAATGTCATGGTTAAGATACAATCACTCCTCTACTCTGTCAATATTGACAGTTCCTGTGGCCACATTTTGGAAAGTAAAGGGTGCTAAGGAGTCGTTTGTTTCCAACAGAGGTTGGGTGGGAGTTAGGTTTGGTGTTTGCTGTATCATCTCAGGTATGTGTTCATGGTGAAGCTGTCACCAAATTATTTCACTTTATCTATTGTGATAATCAGCTAAGGTAGCAGCTTCTCTGTTCTTCAGCTCCTGGAATTAAAGATAGCATCTCTTGTGATAATGTAACCTCATTGGGTACAGTTTGAAGATTTCAGGGTATTTTCAGAGGCTTCTGGACATGCTTTGGCACCACATCCAACTCTTGATCTCTCCATGGGGCGATGCCCAAGGGTTCCCAGCATAGGCCTGGTTGATGTCTCTCACTGCCTGTCCTCCATAACACTTCTCACCCACAGAGATGCCCTTGAAGGGGACTTGTGGCTCAGTGGGGCAAAGGTTTCCTGGGAGGGGAAAGAGCTGATGGAAAAATGTGTACCCTTCATTCACTCCCTGGGTCCTGAGAAGCACCTCATAGCTTGTTAGGAAGTCTGGAGAGATCTCACAGGGTGCATCTCTGGCCTGTTTTCCTTTCTTGCTTTCTTTCCCTGACCTTAACCTTTGCTACCTGAGATCATACACCCTGATGGATTCTGGGCATATGCCTCTACTGGGTATATGCCTTCTTAGGAACCCAAGTAATTTCTAATACATTTCCACGCATTTGAGAGTCCAAAGACACTTCTGAGTAAAGTTTGTTCTCAAACCTTGAATCTAGTAATGGACCAGGCAGCAACATGGTTGACATTATTATTACTATTATTATTTTTGGTAAAAGGCCTCAAATTCTATGTGCCTTTCAACTTTCCTTTCATGTATGTCTCTGGACAGGGAAAATGGTGGGGTCTCCATATGCTATCAAAATGACCTCCTTATGCCAGTACTATTTTCTTTCCTTCTTTTTTTAATTAACAATTTTTAATTTATTCTTTGGGAATTTCACTTCATGCACCTCAATCCCGCTCATTTCCCAGTCCCTCCATATCTGCCCTTATCCCCAGGTCATGCCCCCCCATAAGAAACTTTAAAAAAAATAATTAAAAACAAAACAAAACAAACACAACCACTTTGCTCCTCCATCTTTCCCACCTCTCCAACACCTCTTAGTGGCATTGGTATCTGTGGTGTGTCATGAAGTATACTCTTTTGTCCATTCAGTTTTTCTTGCAAATGTTCATTGCAATGAGGTATTGGTCTTGTTCAAGGCCTCTGGCTTCTGGTGCATCATCAATGCTGGACCCTCTCTGAAACTCCTCCAGGATACCCTGCTATTGCCAGGAGTCTTGGTGATCCTGTGGCTATGTTCCACAGGACCAGTCCCTTCACATACTCTGGTAGGCCATAGATGGGGAAGATGCTGGAGTAGGCCAGCTCAAAGCCCTGGAAGTGAATCTAGGTGGTAGCTGATTTGGTCACTCTGGGCGACTGAGAATGCCTCCTTGCAGGTGAGGGGTGAAGCCAGCTCTTCTACGCCCAAGCCAGCTCTCCCAGGACTAGGAAATGGCTCAGCAGAGCCCTTGGATTTCAACACGCATGGCTCCTATGGCCCACTGTGGTAACAAGGGCCATGGAGATCAACACATACCCCTAGCTGCAGCAGGACTATGGACCCAGACATGGCCTTTGGCAGTGGCTCAAGGCTGGATGTCACCATGGTCCCCATGTCAGTGCATGCCACCCATATCAGTAATACCCAGGTGGCAGCATGGCCCTAGGACACCAACATGGCCTCAGGTGGCAGTCTAGACCCCTGGCATCTGCACAGCCTTCAGTGGTAATAGGAACCATGGACATCAACACAGACCATGGCTGCTTTAGGGCCACAGATTTAGACATGGCCCTTGGCAGCAGTTCTGGCCTGGACATCATCATGGCCCTTGGTGGCAGCTTAGGCCACTCAGCATGGCCCTGGTGGCAGCACTGCCCTTGGACACCAACATGGCCATAGGTGGCAACACAGGCCACTTAGATCAGTATGACACAGCTATAGCCTGGCTCTCAGACACCAACATGACCTCAGGTGTTGGGCCAGACCCTGAGTATCTGCATGGCCTTTAGTGATAACAGGAGCAATGGACATCAACACAGACCCTGGCTGCAGTAGGGATGCCATTCTAGCCCCGATGTTACCATGGCACCAGATGGCAGCACAGGCCACTCAGATTGGCATGGCACCTGTGGTAGCACAGCCCTCAGACACCAACATGGCCACAGGTGGTGGCCCAGACCCCGAGCATCCATGTGGCCTTTGGTGGGAAAATGGCCAAGGATATAAACACAGACCCCGGCTGGGGTAGGACCACAGATCCAGACATGACTCTTGGCACCAGCACAAGCCTGGATGTCACCATGGCCCTGGGTGGCAAGCAGGCCACCCACATCAACCTGTTCCTCATCACTTTTGCTTCTTCAGTTCCACTCCTTCCCACAGCACATGAACTGGTCTGCTTCTCTTTCTCTACCATTTCTCCACCATATATTTGCTCATCATAATGGTGCATACTTGTGTAAGAAGAACTTCTAACCAGTCTTATTAATAAACACACGGAACAAGAAATAAGGGTGAAAATCTGACAGAGATCAGAGGAATTAGGAGCAAGCCACCACTCACCAACGCTGCCTCTACTTCCCAGGATTGAACCGG
>LZPO01108307.1:28943-41234 GCA_001675575.1 Neotoma lepida | reverse complement strand
GGGTTGAGGGGGAGAACTGGAGGGGTGGGAGGAGGGAGGAGAGGGGGATCTGAGGTTGGTATGTAAAAGGAGTGGAAAATCTTTTTAATAAAAAAAAAGAATGCTAATTCTTGGCCTCCTTCTAAAATATAATAAATAAAAAATTCTTTAATCGCCACCTACCAAAGTACATGAGGGCCTTTGGAACAATTTAAGACAACAAATTAAGAAGAATATATTTGAAGGACACAGGGTACTTTGTGATATTTGAAAACAGAGGTGTAAAAGAACCTCAAAAGTGGTCAATGACAGATGAAAGGGACCCTTGAGAATCAGGAGGCCCTCTTCTCCTCCTGACTTCTCTGCTTCGCTCTTAGTTTGAGCCTCTCTCAATGAGACTGCATGTAGCTTTCTGTCTCCTACTTCCAACATCTGAAGCTAAACCTCCTTGTCTCTGCTCTATTACCCTGGAAACTGCTTGTCAGCCTGGCTGTAGTCAGGGATCCAGGCTTAGGCTGATGCTCGTGAAGGTTGAGATANTTTGTTCTACCTAGATGCCCTTTCCTGAATCATGGGTATGGAGGTGAGACTTTTCTCATTTGTAACATCAGTCAGGAGCTTTGGAAAGACAGTAATAGCAGAGTCTGGCATTAGGGAGTTTGCTAGCTGTGAGTCCAGGCCCAAGACACAGTGCTTCTCAAAATGAGATTCTTAAACCAACATATTGCCAGAAAAGAAGACTTGCTCTCCCTCCATTCCTTCTGCTACAGAAACTCTCTGAATGTCATTAACAAGGACAAGTCTGATGAACCAGGCAGGACTCAAAAACACTTTAAAAACTTCACTGTGTTTGAGATAGACCATTTCTGTAATCTCACTTATCTTTAATGCCACTTCCTTAGAGTCATAATGAAATAGGTGAAAGAGATGCCGAAAATACAAGCATCTGGGTGGTGGCTCCCTTTGCTTTTTTTTAATAACACATAGTGCACAGTGTAAGAAGCAAGTTCTTGACATCCACAGATCTTCTGAGATGGAATACAGCCCCCCTTTCTCTTTGCTCTTGGGGAAATTGAGGTTCTGGAGACAATGTCTCTTTAACATAGAAACACTAAGCACAGAACTCATGCTCTAATCTATCATGATAAAAAGTAGAACTTTTTAGGTCAAAGAAAAAAGTAATAAAGAAAGTAGATTAGCATGATGTCAGATGAGACCTGTGTGAAAAATTTAACAATCAGTGAGATGAGCCAGCAGCATTGTCTCTCCAGTGTCTTTTTTGTGGAATCACAAACCAAAATTACCTACTTGAACTTCTATGATCAAGCCTCAAATTCCACCATTATAGAGAGTGCTTCACTTACCACAAACAAGGTAGATCTAAAACCACAGCCACGTCAATACTGGAGTATTGGAGGCTTTAACAAGAAAGGGAAGGAGGCAGAANAGGAAGCAGACATTTTTTAGAAATGCTGCATAGGAAAATGTTAGCTCATTAGTTCTTGAGTTTCAGGAGATTTATGAAGTGTTTAGCAGGGAAAAACCAGCTGAAACCTTAGACATGGCACTTACACATGAAAATGATCTACTTTCAGATTTCAATTCTGTAAACTACAAACAAAGAGATGCTCTTGGCAAGGAATGTGTGTGCTTAGATAAAGGGAAGTGATGGGTTGGGTCGGCCTGGGTAGTATGGGATGTAAAGAGGTTAGCAATGAACAAGAACCCAAAAGAGGAACGAGTCTAAACCAAAATGTAGATTTGTCTGATTGTTTTTCTCTCTGGATTTTACTAAGATGTGGAACAGAGGGGTGAATTACCAAGGGCAGTTGAACAGATTAAGCCTAAAATGAGGCAGTACTATCCCTGCCAATGGGGCATTGCTACCTGGAATCCATCTATGTAGTTGGTGACTAAACTGTACTTAGACCAGGCAAGAATTCTGAATGTTCTAACCTCACAGAACCCTAACACAGCTCTGAATAACAGTCGCACTACTGGGCTCAATTGAGTATACATACATTCATACTAACTGTTGGCAGCCAGTACTTTTTGTAGAATGACTTTAATTTTTTCACATAATTCTTTTATATTCTTCATAAAGTCTCAAGTTGTGGAGATCCAGTCAATGTCAATACCTTTATACTCAAATAGGACACAGTGGGAATCTGCCTTCACAGAAGGACACAGAGGCAGGTATCATCCTCAAACAGGTAGCAGCTATGTTACTTCTGGAGCCAGTTCTATAAATAAATCCCCCAATATTATTATTGTAATCTTACAGTTTTTTGTCCTCACTATGTGGTCCTATGGTGCTCTCAAATTTATGTCTGTTCTACCTCAACTTTCCAAGTGCTGGGATTAGAGATGTGAGCTACCATACCCAGATCATATTGTTCGGTTTTGAAACTACTGGTCTTAAGGACATCAGAGAGTTCAGTGGCATGCCTTCCTTACTCCATTCCTGGCATCTTTGTGCTTGATATAAAGCATTGGTCAGGCCCTTTTGCTCTAGAGTCTTTCTCTAATATCCATGCTTTAAAAGCTCATAATTATGAAAACACAGCCAGACATGGAGGTATACACCTGTAACCCTAGTACTCAGGAGGATGAATCTGGAGAATCATGACTTTAAGGTCAGCTATGTCACAGTGTGAGACCTTGTCTCAAGAAACAAAAACAAACAAAATTGACCAGTAAACACAATAGCAGTAGCTTCCTCATATTGACACGGAACAGGAAAGACTGGCTGCTTACTGGAAAAGAGGCTAGTTTTAAGCAAGTTCACATTGATGGAGACTACTTGGCTGCTGTTTGGAACCACAAAACTCACCTCTGTGAATGGTGCATATCAGTGTGGTTGGTACCACCTGTGCTTGGTATCAGTGTGCCTGGAGCTGTGTCCTTCATCAGGCCACATATTCTGTGACCACTCTTCCTGCCTTTTCCAGGCCACCATGGTAGGTGGACCTTTGGACCAACTTGTCTCCCTGCTTCTGCTCTCCTCTTAACAGCCTATGCTCAGAGAAAGACCTGAGGGATGCTGCCGAAAGTTCCAGTCCCTCCTCTAGCCAGGGACAATTTCCAAGGAAGGACCAAGTGCTGCCTACCATTCTTTTGTCTGCTGTGAGTCTCAGCACAATCCTTGGTCCTCCTGCACCAATTTTATTGGTCTTTTGTTGTTTCTTTGGGCACAGGTGTTGAAATTTCTCTAGGTTGATTTAAATACAAAGTGTTGGATCAGGGCAGCTCTGTGTTTTTTAGCTATTGCTACGTTTCTCCACAGGGGCTTTCCAAACTAGTGTCCAACCCACATGACAGAACAAGGTGAATTTTTCAGAACTCTAAAATTTGCTGTAGACACTTATAATATCTCCTTATTAGAAGGATGGGAAATGTTAACACTATACTATTTCACCATTTTACTATATCATCCCTCCCTCCCTCCTCCTCCTCCTCCTCCTCTGTCTCTCGTGTGTATGTGTGTTGGGGGTGGTACCCAAGACCTTGTACATGCTAAGCACGTACTTTACCCCTGAATTATACCTGCCATCTGCCCAGAACATTTTCTTGATTTTAAGGAAAGTTTGGTGTNTTTTTATGTTTACTTGCCTTGTGTATTTCTTTTGTTGGAAATCTGCTGGGGGATACAGACAATTACATTTCTTTACAAGTTTATTTCACTTTTCTACCAATTAGAAGGTAAATTCAGAAAGTCATCTATTGTCCACATTTCCACATGCATTGTCACAGAGTTGCTGCAGGTGTTCTTTTGGGATTTATATCTTCTATTCTACTTAATCATGTATTGTTTTGTTGTTGTTGCTTCTAAGACAATATTGTTTATTTGTGCATTTTCTCATTTTTTTCTTTGTCATCTTTGATAGAAGTCACATTATTAAAACTGAGTAGCCCTAGGCCAAGAAGATCACCAAATGAACTATAGTAAAAAGCAAAAGTTTTCAGAATATTTAGATTTCAGGACTAGATTATGGATCTATGCTTTTATTTTTATTCTGTTCTAAATATGTTGTAGTTTTTGTTCTGCTTTCATTTTAACACATGAAGCATTTAGAAATTTAGTTTTTAGTTTCCAAACAGGTTCTTTTGCTTTTGTAATTTAATAAACTGTANTCAGAGACTATGATCTATATGATACCATTTTTTCAAATTTGCCCGTAGGTCAACTATTACAATAGCTCCAATGTATATTCTCTGTGTTAGAATTTCTCAACTGGGAATACATAAGTGGATTGTGGCATGTTGTGACATGTCATTGTCCTCTGTCCTAAGAACATCTAGATAGGGTCTTGCAAGGAGTAGCCCAACATGAGCACCTCATTGTATGCTCCAGAACTTTGTCAAGAGCCCTGAGCAGTAAGCAGAGGTACTTATTCAACCCTTGCTGTTTCATGGTGACATGTAAGGCCCATGAGTTCTCTAGGTAGATGCCTATCACCAGCCAGCTGTAGAGTTCCAGCTGCTCATAAAGGACAAGGCCCTGGGGACTCTTAGAGGACTGTGCTCTTGTTCCTTGTGCCCAAGAACATGGGGTATGCCAAAGGCCTCCAGCTTAGTTGAGGGTCTGTGAAGCCCCAGCCAGACAGCGACACAAATTTTGCTTTATATATTTAGGACTCTTCTGTCAATTTGTGTCTGATGTGCCCTTTCTGCAGTTTTCAAGCCAGCTGCCGGTGACCATTCTAAGAATTTATGTGTAATCTGTCAGAGCTGTATCAGTTTGAACCTCTTAATTTAAAACATTTATTTTTTGATACTCATTTGTATTTTCATATTACAAAAAAGTATTACATTTGTTAATGAAAGATAAAGAACCAGTAAAACTTTTAAATATGATTTTAAATGTTGCAAACTTTTGAATGTTTATAAATATTAAATTTTAATTTCATTACTTTTGCAAATAAAATTTCCCATTGCTCATGATTATCAAGAAATTAAAATTGTCTTTAAAAACCTTGGTGGGGAATGTGAACAGCAATTCAGACATAAAATATGATAAGGTTTATGCCTATGGGAGAAACTTCTCCAGTTTAAAAATTGGAAATTATTTTATGTGCAAAGTTTCTAAAAGGTTGGTATTTAATATTTTGTACTATGGTAAGTACTTGTCTTATCACTATGGATAGGATATAGGTAATCTGTCTTCAAAGGTCCACATACTGGGAAAACTGGTCTTAAAGTGACAGTGTGGACATTATGGAACATCCCTGGGTATTGACCTCAGAAGACATTTTCATTAGAACTGATATCTTAAATGATCTAATTTATGTCAAAGTTAAGAACAGCAATTTCACTATTTAAGTTTTTAAGTAGAAAGTTACTATGTATATAAAAATGAAAATTACATGAAAACTATTGTATCTTATCTTTATTATTCCAGGTAGTAATATGGTTGTGAATTCTGAATCTGTCTTTTAAATCAACAGTCATTGTTTCCAACTTTGTTCAATTGTTATATAATAAAGTCTTAATGTTCATAGATAGCCTCAATCACATACTTTCATTATGCTTTCTTTTCCCTGTCCCTCCCTCTCTCCCTTCCTTCTATCCTTTTTCTGCANCTCAGGCTGGCCTGGAATTTATGTAGCCTCCCGAATTCTGTGATTATAAGTGTGAGTCAACATGCCCAACTTAAATGTTTTTTTTTCTTTTCTTTCTGAGGATATGTGTGAGTGTACATGTAAGGGCCAGAAGTCGATGTAAGGTGTCTTCTTACTGATNTTATTTTTTTGAGACAAGGTATATCATTGAAGCTGGAGCTTGACAACTTGGCTAGACTGGTTGGTAAGCAAGTTTCAGGGATCTTCTTGTCTCCTTCTCCCCAACTGTGAGATTGCAAGAATTTTTATGTGGGTCTGGAGGATTGAATTCAAGTCCTCATGCTTTCATGGCCAACACTTTACTAACTGAGCCATGTCCCTTAGACCTATGTTTAATTTATTCATTTAACTTTCATTTTGATATAGTTTTAATTCACATACAGTTATAAGAAATGATACAAAGAGATCTAGAGATCATAAATACTTTTGACTCAATTTCTTTCATAGTAACCTACTGACAAAGTATACAGTATCCCAAACAGGATANAGAATTTGATAAAATTAAGATACACAACAGTGCACACCCATTTCCTCTATGGTTCCACCTTTTCCCACAGTCCTTATCTTTACCACCTGCTAGTTTAATTTCCATTCCTAAAATGTTATAGTTTCAAGAATGCAACATGAATGGAATCATATAGCATGTAACCCCTTGAAATTACTTTTTGACTCAGCATAATTCTTTTGAAATTCATCTATATTGTGTTCAATAACATTTTCCTTTTTGTTGCTGAATAGTTATTATGGAACCCTCTTCTCTGGGCATGACATAGTTGTTACCCTCTTGAACTCTCAGATGCTGTGATTACCTACATAAGACCTATGGAAGGTTGGGGTCATTAACTTTTTATTATGGAGGGGAGGACACTCACAAGGTCCTGTCCCTCCCTAAAGATTTATAGGGAGTTAATAGTTGCTGGGAGAGAAGAATTTTCTTCAGTGGTATAGTTACTGGTAACTTGCCAATGTTCTTATAAATAACCCCTCACTCATGCTTCTGTATCCCCCTTATCCATGCTTCTTTAAGTAATCCTAATTAAATTCTTTGGTCACTAAGCTAGACTTTGGTTTGTTGTTTGTGTCTTGAATAGGTTGAGGTGAAAAGGCATTTGTTCATCTACCCAAGAAAAGTTTTCACAACATTGATTTTTCATGGCATGGTTATGATGTAGTTTATTTAATCATTCTCCTATTGTACCCACTTAAGTAGCTGTCATGAATAAAACTACTAAGAATGTTCATGTTTAAGGTTACAGATTTAACTCCAGTTCCAGGGGATGTAATATCCTCCTTTGAACCCCTCAGCCACCAAACATAGATGCATGCAGGTAAAACAGTCATAAATAAAATAAAATAATGACTAATAAAAATTAAAAGGCTCTCTTCCCAGATGGGTTTAAGTTGTGTTAAGTTGACAGTTAAATCTAACCAATTCTAAGATAATCATAAAAATTTACCTTCCTGATAACAATATATGAGCACTTTTTAATGTGAACAGATATTGCACTAGTTTTTTAATGTTGTTGTTTGTTTGTTTATCTTAGCCAATCTGACAAAGATGTAGTCATTATCATGGTCCTAATTTGCACCTTGATGTACATAAAATATATTTGATAGAGAAACTATAAAATCTAATGTGAAGTTCCACAGCTTCAGATTGGCTATTCTAATTTTATAATTCATTGAGCTGTAGATATGGGTCTGGCTGATTTTTCTGTGGTTTTATTTTATTTGCAAGTTTTTTTAATAAAGTTTTAGTAAATTAAAAAATTGCGTTTCCATAACGGCAAATGACATTGAACACTCTATATGCTTTTTTGCCATTATATACATATCCTCTTTTCTGAAAAGATTATTATCTTTTGCTCATTTTTCCCCATTGAATTATTTGATATATATGTTTTTAAAGAATTATTGTTTTGAGAGTTTTAGATATTCTAGAAACTTTTGTTAAATTTGTATTCTGCAAATATATCCTCCATTCTTTTGATCTTTTTAGGAAATTCTTTCAAAGACCAAACATTTTTAATTTTAGGTAGCTAAATTTATAAAACTTTTTTATCTCACGGTTTTAGGGTCACATATAAGAATTGTTTGCCTGAAACTAGATCTCAATGACATTTTAATGAAAACTTTATTTTCTGTTTAACATTTAAATCCATGACCCATATTGAATATCTTTTGCTCTCCTCCAATCTTTCTTTTTGATATGATCTCATGTAGATCAGGCTGGTCTTAAATTCACTACCTAGTTAAAACTGTCCTTGAACTCCTGATATGTCAAAAATCAGCTGACCATAATTAGTGCAGACCTGGTTTTGGACTATCTAGTTTATTTTATTTATCTGTGTAACTATATCTCCATGAACACCACAGAGACTTTAATATTACAATGGTATGAGTCTTGAGAGCTGTTAGATTACTTTCTCTTTATTCTTTTCCAAGATTGCTAAAGCTTGTGTTTGCTGTTTTCTGCTGTGTGACAGAATACCTGATAGGGACAGCTTGTGGGAAGATGGATTCTTTGGGCTCATAGTTTTATTGAGTTCTAATTCAACCATGGAAGCGAAGGCATGGCAAGGCAGCTTAGTTCATGGTGCTGGAAGAATATGATAGAGACTATTTACACCATATCAGAAAAGAAAGCAGAGAGAACAGAAGCTAGTGGACAGGTATAACCTTCAAGATCTACTCTCAGTGAACTACCTACGTCTGTTAAAACAAAAAAAAAAGAAAACAAAATTTGAGCCAGGTGTGGTGGTGCATGCCTTTAATCCCAGCACTCCAGAGGCAGAGGCAGGCAGATCTCTGTGAGATCCCTGTAAGGCCAGCCTGATCTACAATACATATATATGAATTGTATAATGTGCATGCATGGGGAGATAGAGAAAGAAAGAGAGTAAGTGCGTGCCATGGTATACCTGTAGAGGTCAGAGGACAACTTGTGGGGGTCAGTTTTCTCCTTTCATCTTGTGTGTCCTGAGGATTAAACTCAGAACATGGATATCATCAGGCTTGGTGGCAATGCCTTTCTTTACCCACTTGGCTATCTTGTTAGCCCTTGATTTTTTTAAAATTACAGATGATTTAATTTTTACTTTCTAACATATATCAAAATAACTAATTTTTAAAATTCATTTTATATTTCAAACATTGTTAGATTCATTTATTATTTTTAGGAATTTTCTCTATAGATAGTAGTGTCAACATCTGCAAACAGTGACAGTTTATTTCTTATTTTCTGACTCTAATTTTTGATTTCTATTTCTTGTAGTAGCTAGAAGAATCCAATGATGAATAAAGTTGAGAAAGTGTACTCTTCTTTGCTCCTTATCTATGTGAGAAGTATTATGACATTCACCACCACACGTATTGTGAGCTATAGGTTTTCTGTAATGTGTTTATATCAACTGAGAAAATTTCTATACATTTCTTGTGCTCTGAGGTTCCCTTTTTCCATTAATATACATTGGATTTAGTTAAATGCCTTTTATTGCATTGATTGATATGATCATATGATTTTTCTTCATTATTCCATTAATATGGCANTATGAACAAGAATTCCTGAAGAGAAGCTGTGTTTGCAGAGGCTAAGTAATTAAAACTAATTATCCTAATAACAATTTTGTTAGACAATCTTTAGCCTACTGAATAGGCATTTCTTACTCCATCCCCCTCTTCTACATCATACATTAACATGCTGCTATTACCAGAACTAACATCTGGACAAATCGTTTAAAATGTATCAATTTAGCAGAACCCTGTTTTGCCACTAATCAAAGGGCTAAGAGTGCTGTCAGAGAGCATCAAGGCCTATGACAGAATTCTCCCCATTTTGTTTTGTAACCTGTTTCTCTGATGTTTGCATCACTGTGTCTTAGGAATGGCTTGATTTATAACTTTCTTAGTTCTGTTACCATAGAAATTACATGAAACTTTGGAACAGTGGAACTTGGGGTAGCCTAAACCCATGTTTCTGAGCCAATGTCATTCAAATTTACCTCTAGAATAAAATATCTTATATCCTCTTTGAGTTTAAAACTGTATTTTTGCATTGACAGTACATTGATTTTTCAAATATTGATCAAGTTTTGCATCCCTGGAATAAATCAGTAGTGTGCAATTATTTTTAAAAATCTCACTAAATTCTGTTTTGTTAAGGATGTTTGTATATGTATTCAGGATAGACCTCTGGTTTGGGTGTTAAGGTAATTCCAGCTACACAGAGTAGTAAATTCTCCCTTCTTTTGTATTTTCTGGGAGAGATTGTTGATAATTTTTCCATAATTTTTTAAATTTCCCATTATGACTTTAATAGCTCTTTTTGGAGGATTTTCAGGAAGAAGTTATTAATTTAATTTCTTTAACAGTCATATGTAGTAATGAAATTACCTCTTGCTTTAAGCAAATATTTTGTTTTTCAAGGAATTTGGCCCATTTCAATAAAGTTATAATTTTTTTTTTTTTTTTTTTTTTGGTTTTTTGAGACACGGTTTCTCTGTGTAGCTTTGGCACCCTTCCTGGAACTCACTCGGTAGCCCAGGCTGGCCCCAAACTCACAGAGATCTGCCTGCCTCTGCCTCCCAAGTGCTGAGATTAAAGGTGGGCGCCACCACCGCCCAGCGAAGTTATAAATTTTATATGCTGGAATTTCAAAGTATTTTTCTCTTTGATTCTGCAAGGTCTTTAGTAATATTCCTGATTTATTCCTGATATTGATAATTTGTATTTTGACTTTTCTCTGGTCTGTCTTAACAAAGGACACTATTGATAATTGTTCTCCTAAAATTCTGTCTTTTTTGTTTGCTTGTTTGAGCTGAGGACAAAACCCAGGGTTTTGCCCATACTAAGCAGGCTCTCACCACTGAGCTAAATCCCCACCTCCCACTNTCCTTTTAGAAGGATCAGATTTGTTTCATTTATTTTCTTTGTTTTTTGCTTTTTCAACTTAGTTAATTTTTCTTGCTCTTATTCTTAGTAAACTTTTTATTTNTCTTATTTTGAGCTTAATAACTTCTCTTTCTTTAACTCTTAGGGGAGCAGGATAATCTGAGATTACTCCTCTATTCAAATGTAAATATTTTGTGTTATACATTTTTATGTCTTTCACTGCTTTACTAGTGTCTCATAGATTATATTATATTTTCTTTTCATTCAATTAGGCATATTTCAAATTCTTTTCTTGATGTAGGCAGAGATTTCCTGTCTTGATTGCCTGCTACCAAATAACCACTCAGGTTTTTTTTCTTTCTATTCCTTTGACTCTCTCTCTTTTTTTTTATTTATTAAGAAATTTTATTATTCATTTTACATACCAATCACAGATCCCCTTCTTNCCTCCTCCCACCTCTTCAGTCTTCCTCCACCCACCCACCCCCATTCCCTCCTACAAGAAGGTAAGGCCTCCCATAGGAAGTCAACAGAATTAACATTCAGTAGAGGCAGGTCCAAGCCCCTCCCCCAGCCTCAAGGCTATGCGAGATGTCCCACCATAGATAGTGGGTTCCAAAAAGCCAGCTCATGCATCAGGGATGGATCCTGATCCTACTGCCAGGGGGGCCCTTAAGCAGATGAAGTTACACAACTGTCTCACTTATGTAGAGAGCCTAGTCCAGTTCCATGAAGGCTCCACAGGTATTGGTCTAAATTTCATGAGTTCCCACTAGTTTGATTTGGTTGTCTCTGTAGGTGTTCCCCTCACTCATAAGTGGATACTAGATATAAAGCAAAGGATAACCAGATGACAATCCACAGCTCCAGACAAGCTAGCTAACAAGGAGAACCCTAATAGGGATGCATGGATCGCATGGGAAGGGAAAATAGATGAGATCTCCATGAGTAAACTGGGGATGCGGGGGGAATGGAGGATAGGGGGTAGGGGATGAGAACATAAGGGAACAGGATGGTTGAGCTGGAACAGGGATGGAGTGGGAGAGCAATGAAAANGATACCATGATAGAGGGAGACATCATGGGGATAGAGAGAAACCAGGTGCTGGGGAAGTTTCCAGGAATCCACAAGGATGACCCCAGCTTAGACTACTAGTCATAGTGGGGAGAGTGCCTGAACTGGCTTAACCCAGCAATCAGATCGGTGAATACCCTAACTGTCATCATAGAGCCTTTCTCTAGTAACTGATGGAAGCAGATGCAGAGATCCATAGCTAAACACCAGGCTGAGAGCTCCAGAAGTCCAGTCGAAGAGAGAGAAGAGGAATTCTATGAGCAAGGGGCACCATTCAGAGTCTTAATATTAATTATAAGTATTTGGCCAATAGCTCAGGCTTATTACTTACTAGCTCTTACATTTTAAATTAACTCATAGTCCTTATTTACGCTCTGCCTCGTGGTGGTCCCTTTATTATCATTGCATGTTCATCTTCTACTCCCTCTGTGTCTGGCTGGCAACTCCTCTGACTCTGCTCTTCCTCTTCTCAGCATGTCTCACCCAATCTCTTCCTGCTTAGCTATTGGTCAATCAGCTTTTTATTAACAATGAGAGCAACACATTTTNCACAATGTACTAAAGGATTATTCACAGCAATGCCTGATCTTACATAAAATTATAAAGTCAATACAATTCTATAGTTTTTTAAAAATTGGACAAAGTAATTCTAATTCTACTTTTACATGGAAAATGAAATATAAGACACCAATTAATGACAATTAAAACAGGAGAATAAAGCCAGAAC
>LZPO01108307.1:0-24963 GCA_001675575.1 Neotoma lepida | reverse complement strand
CATTCAACAGTTGACTCCCAGCAACAATGGCATGCTAACCTTATCACATTATCTTTTTATCCACAAGTTTCCCAGGGACAGAAACTATCTTACTCATTATTATAACCTTAGCACCTGACTCACAGTAACTTGTCCCTGAGGACTACATTATAAAAATATGTCATTATTTCTGTGAGAGTGTGAATTCTAGGTAATTTATTCCAATTATCCCCTTGTTATCTCTTGCACAAAGCCATGAGTTTTCCTTGAGAAGAATACATGGCTGACTTAGCTCCATGCACCCATGTCACTAGTGTTCAAAACCACACATTACACATAGTAAGCCCTGTTTGCTAGGTTAGTGGAGGAAAATCGGCCTTGCTGCCTTTCACAGTGGATGAAGGGCTTTGCCACATTCTTGAAGGCTACTGCCTAGTTACTGAGGCATTTAAAATCACCCAATCTGTGCAGTGGTTCTCAGACTTTAATATGAATCAGAGTCATTGTTTTATTGAACTGGAGGTTGTGGTCTGTTCTCCAAGAAGCCAGGTAGGCTACCAATCTTCAANAAGCCAATCACAACAACTAAATTAATAGCAAAAACCAGAAAAAGAAATATTCTATATGGCCATATTGGGAAGTGGGACAAAGAGATCCAGTGACCTCCAGTGAAATCCATCTTCAAGGTCCTAAAGTAATATTAAAATTTAAATAGAGTGCCAAAGATTATCATATCTAAGCAGTCCCAGTCATGTTTGGTCCTGCTCACCAGTGCTGACCTCCAGTATCTCTAGCAACATGGTCTGACAAGTTGTCAGCCTTGTGCCTAATTTCTTTTCTGAGAGGCAAATGCCTCCTCTGGCTGACACCAAGTTTTAGGTTTTCTCTTTCCCAGCATGAAATTGCTAGAGGAATTACAGTTTTGGGGAGTCCATTTTTAATGGACCATATTTTAATAGTCTGACAGCCAAATAAAGGGCACAAGTGTCTCTTCAAAATCTGTTTGTTCCTGCCAGGCTGATTACAATGGAGGACTATGGATTCATGCTCTTTGAAATTTGTTAGGGTCTGAGCCTTTGGATTCCTCAGGTGATTCTTATATCCACCCAAATTAAAGAACCCTTTGGTATAGACCTCAGCCTTTTTCATGTCATCCCATCATGAAAAATAATATTTCTAAGTACATTGATATAAATAACACAAAGTTACTTGCAGGAAAAAAAAACCCTCTAATTTCTAGGAAGATGAGTTGGTCCTGCAAAAGTTCAGTGTTGTACCCAATGCCAACAGTTCCAGCATTAGCCAAGAGCTCATTAAAAAATGCAAATCTCGGGCAGGAAATGGAACTCAATGGTAGAGAATTTGCCTATTATATATAAGACTCTGGGTTTAATCCCTGGCACTGCAAAATGAATGAATTTTTTCAATCAAATAAAAATTCAAGGCTCAGGCTCTTTTCAGTCCCATAGAAGCAGAATTAGCTTTCTAAGGAGATGTCTAGGGAATCCTTATGCAGATGAAGATTGAGAAGCATTGGCTTTAACAACCCCAACCTTAAAACTCTATATCCTCTCTGACCTCAAAATAACTTATGTGCATCCAGGAAAAGGCCTGGCTTTGCTGCAGTTGACTCAGAGAAGTAAGGGAAGTGAGGCTGAAATCTGCTGAGCTCAGCTATCCCCACTCCTGTTTACACTTGAGGTTTTGTATATATGTATTGGCTCCTCTGATAATTATTTTTTAATTTTTATATTATTTATNATAGAACCCAGGACCACCAGCCCAAGGATGGCACCATCCACAATAGGCTGGGACCTCCCCCTTTGATTGCTAAATGAGAAAATGCCTTACAGCTGGATCTTATGGAGGCATTTCCTTAGCAGAGGCTCCTTCCTTTCTTATTCATTCCCAAGATCTTAAATAACTTTGAAAGTCCCACAATCTTTACAAATTCAAACACATTAAAATTTCAGTTCCTATAAAATAGCCAATCTATTTTTTTATTTAAATTTATTTTACATTTTACATACCAACTATATTTCCCTCTCCCTCCCCTCCTCTCACTCTGCCCCACTCACCTTCCCCCAACCCCAACCCCCATCTACTCCTCAGAGAGGGTAAGGCCTCCCATGGGGAGTCAACAAAGTCTAGCATACTAGGTTGAGGCAGGACCAAGATCTTCCCTGCCAACCCCCATCTACTCCTCAGAGAGGGTAAGGTCTCCCTTGGGGAGTCAACAAAGTCTAGCATACTAGGTTGAGGCAGGACCAAGATCTTCCCTGCTGTGTCAAGGCTGAGCAAGCTATCCCACCTCAGGGAATGTGTTCCAAAAAGCCATTTCATTCACCTAGGATAAGTCCTGGTCCCAGTGCTAGGGGCTCCCCAAACAGATCTAGCCACATAACTGTCAGCCACATTCAGAGGGCCTAGTTTGGGCCTATGCATGTTCCCCAGCTGACAAGCCAGAGTCCATGAGCTCCAAGGCTGTCTACTCTCTCCATATCTATTCAATATAGTACTGAAAGTTCTATCTAGAGCAATAAGACAACAAAAGGAGATCAAGGGGATACAAATTGGAAAGGAAGAAGTCAAACTTTAGCTATTTGCAGATGATATGATAGTATACATAAGTGACCTCCAAAATTCTACCAGGGAACTCCTACAGCTGATAAACACCTTCAGTAATGTGGCAGGATANAAGATTAACTCAAAAAAAAAATCAGTAGCCCTCTTATATACATATGATGAACGGGCAAAGAAGGAAATCAGAGAAACATCACCCTTTACAATAGCCACAAAGAACATAAAATATCTTAGGGTAACTCTAACCAAATAAGTATGACCTGTATGACAAGAACATTAAGTATTTAAAGAAAGAAATTGAGGAATATATCAGAAAATGGGAAGATCTCCCATGTCGGAACCTGCCTACAAGTCGACTGGGTATCTGAGTGAAGGTGTGTGGATTGTAGAGACAATGAAGAAAAGAGTTGAGAGGACTGCCAGTCAATGCCAAACAGTCCTGAGTTTATTTCATAGCCAGCTTATAGACAGTCTTGAAGGACAGAAGTAGAATAATGCACAGCACAGGCATTCAACCACCATCTATCTTGTCCTTGAGTCAAGGAGCAGGCAGTTTCATTTTCTGTCTCAATGTACCTCTGGCTGGCATCAGCAGCCTGCATCTAGCTAGATAGTATATTCCTTCCCATGGGCTAATCAGGACTTTCTCACAGCCCTTTGAGACTATTCAGGCTAATCAGGACTTTCTCACAGCCCTGGAGAAAGCAAGCCTGAACTCTATTGACTCAGAATAGACTTTAGATTCAAACTGGGAAACTGAGTCAGTTGTGAGCTCCCATGCTCTTGGATAGGTAGGATCAACATAGTAAAAATGGCAATCTTACCAAAAGCAATTTAGAGATTCAATGCAATCCCCATCAAAATCCCAACATCAAACTCATTAAAAAAAATACTACAGCTAAAATCACATATTAACCTTTACACAATAATAGTGGGTGACTTCAATATCCTGTTCTCTCTAATAGACAGGCCATCTAGACAAAAACTAAATGAGAAATGCTGGAGTTAAATAACATCACAAATCAAATATATCTAATGTACCTAGAAGATATTTACAGAATATTTCACCCAAACACAAAAGAATATACTTTCTTCTCACCAGCTCATGGAACTTTCTCCAAAATTGACCACATACTTGGTCACAAAACAAATCTCAACAGATATAAGAAAGTTGAAAAGCATCCTGCATCCTATCTGGTCACCATGGATTAAAGCTGACTATCAACAATATCAGAAACAATAGAAAGTATAAACTCATAGAAACTGAAAAACTCACTACTGAATGAAAAATGGATTAAAACAGAAATTAAGAGAAAATTAAAACTTTTTAGAATTGAATGAAAACAAAAACATAACATATCCAAACCTATGAGACACGACGAAGGCAAGTGCTAAGAGGCAAGTTCATAGCACTAAGTGCCTACGTAAAAAATTGGAGAGCTTGCATATTAGCAACTTAATGGCACACCTGAATGCTCTAGAACAAAAAGAACACCTTAAGGATTGGACAGCAAGAAATAATCAAACTCAGGGCTGAAATCAATAAAATAGAATCAACAACAAAACTAATATATAGAATCAATGAAGCAAAGAATTGCTTCTTTGAGAAAAATCAATAAGATTAATAGCTAAATTAACTAAAAGATGGAGAGATCAAAATTAATAATTTTAGAGATGAAAAGGTAGGCAACACAACAGACATAAAGGAAATCTAGAGACTCATCAGAATATACTTTTAAAAATCTGTACTCTGTAACATGAATCTTAAAAGGTCTTATTAATAAAAAAAAAAACTGGAGCCAGATATTGGGGTGAATGCCGAAAGATCAGAGAAACAGAACAAGCCAGCCACGTTCTTACCTCTACAAAATCCTCAGCCTGTTTACTCATTCATGCCTTATCTACCTTTCTGTGCCCTGCCATCTTACTTCCTATCTAGTGCTGGGATTAAAAGCATGTGCTACCATGCCTGGCTCTGTTCTCAGTGTGGTCTTGAACTCAGAGATCCAGATGAATCCTTGCCTCCCAAATGCTAGGATTAAAGGCATATGCTATCACTGCCTGACCTCTATGTTTAATATAGTGTCTGGCTTTGTCCTCTGATCCCCAGGCAAACTTTATTGGGGTACACAGTATATCACCACAGTACTCCACCAAACTGGAAAACCTAAAAGAAATGGATGAATTTTTTGATATATACCAACTATCAAAGTTAAATCAAGATTAGATAAGCAATTTAAACAGACCAATAACCCCTGCTAAAATGGAAGCAGTAATTATAAGTCTCCCAACCAAAAACATCCNAGAACTAGATAGATTCAGTACAGAAATCTACCAAACCTTCAAATAATAATTAAAGCCAATGCTCCTTAAATTATTCTGTGAAATAGAGACTAAGAGGCATTTCCTAATCCTTTTTATGGGGCCACAATAATCCTGATTCTTAAGCCACAAAGACCCAATAAAGAAAGAAAATTACAGACCAATTTCTCTTATGAATACAGATGCAATAATTCTTTTTTTTTCTTAAAAATAAATCTTTATTTCTGCTAATTTTTCAAAGTTGTGCTGGCTAGTTTTATGTTGGCTTGACACAAGCGAGAGTCATTGGTGAGGTTGGAGCCTTAATTGAGAAAATGTCTCAATAAGACTGAACTAGGAGTAAGCCTGTAGGGTATTTTCTTTTTTTCTTTTTCTTTTTCTTTCTTTTTTTTATTAAAAAGATTTTCCACTCCTTTTACATACCAACCTCAGATCCCCCTCTCTTCCCTCCTCCTGCCCCACCAACTCCCCCCTTCAACCCACTCCCCATTCCCACCTCCTCCAAGACAAAGTCTCCCTTGGAGAGTCTCCAGAGCCTGGCACAGCTGAGTCCAGTCTCTAGTCCAGCTGAGGCAGGACTAGACCCTCCTCCCTGCACCAAAAAGATAACAGGAATTAACAATCACTGGTCATAAAGATAACAGGAATTAACAATCACTGGTCATTAATATCCCTTAATATCAATAGACTTACAGGCTACCAGAATGGATACGAAAACAGGACCCATCATTCTGCTGCATACAAGAAACACACCTTAACTTCAAAGACAGATACTACCTCAGAGTAAAAGGCTGGGAAAAGACTTTCCAATCAAATGGACTTAAGAAACAAGCTAGTGTAGCTATCCTAATATCTAATAAAATAGACTTCAAACTAAAATCAATCGAAAGAGATCGGGAAGGACATTACATATTTATTACAGTGAAAATCCACCAAGATGAAGTCTCAATTCTGAATATTTATGCCCCAAATACAAGGGCACCCACATTTGTAAAAGAAACATTACTAAAGCTTAAATCTCACATCAAACCCCACACACTAGTAGTGGGATTTTTCAACACCCTACTCTCACCACTGGATAGATCTGCCAGATTGAAACTTAACAGAGAAATAAGGGACCTAACTGAAGTCATGACTCAAATGGACTTAATAGATATCTACAGAACATTCCACCCTAACAAAAAAGAATATACCTTCTNCTCAGCCCTCCATGGAACTTTCTCTAAAATTGACCACATGCTCAGTCACAAAGCAAATCTCAATAAGTACAAAAAAATTGGAATAACCTCCTGTATTTTATCAGACCACCAGATGCAATAATTCTTAATAAATTACTTGCAAACTGATTTGGTTTGCAAGAACATATCAGAATGATCCATCATGATCAACTAAGCTTCATCCTAGAGATGCAGAGATGGTTCGACATCTGTAAATTAGTANATCCACCATATAAACAGACAGAAAGATAAAAACCACATGATTGTCTCATTAGATACAGAAAAAGGCCTGTGATAAAATCCAGCATCCCTTTATGATAAAAGTCCTGGAGAAGCTAAGGATACAAAGGACCGGCTAATAAAAATTTTAAGACACTGCAGAACAAAACTGAAAAAGACATCAGGAGATGGAAAGATCTCCCATGCTCATGTATCAATAGGATTAATAAAATGTTGATAGCACACCCACCAAAAGCAATTGCGATGACTACCATTGGTTATCAACTTGACTACATTTTGAATTAACTAAAACCCAAAAATCTAGGGCACACCTCTGAGGGATTTTTGTTTAATTTGAAATGGGAAGATCTACTTCTAATCCAGATCTTTTGAGGTGGGAAAACCCACCTCTAATTTGGGCCATGCCTTCTGCTGGAAGCCTATATAAAGACATGGAAGAAGGAAACTTGCACTCTTTGCCTGCTTGCTCTTACCTCTCTAGCAAGTCCATTCCTGCACTGGCATTAGAGCCTACTTCTTTNGGATTTTGGCATATACTGAAGACATCCAGCCTCATGGACTGAACAGTTACTGAATTCTTAGACCTTCCATATATAGGCAGTCACTTTTTGATTAGCTGAACTGCAGCCTACAAGTCATTCTAATAATTCCCCTTTCTATACTTAAACAGAGAGATTCATTCTATAAGATCTGGTACTCTAGAGAACAGTGACTAATACAACAATCTACAAATTCAATGCAATCTCCATCAAAATTCCAACAAAATTCCTCACAGAAACTGAAAGGCCATTTTTCAGATTCATATGGAAGTACACACACATGAAAAAAACAGGATAGCTAAAACAATCCTTAATAATAAAAGAACTGCTGGAGATACCACCACCCCCAATTTCAAGTTGTTCCACAGACCTATAATAGTAAAACATTGTGGTATAGACAGAAAAACAAACAAGTTGATGAATGGAATTAATTGAAGACCTAGACACGAGTCCACACACCTATATACATCTGATTTTTGACAAAGAAACCAGACATATACACTAAAAAAATGNCAGCATCTTCAACAAATAGTGTTGGCCTAACTGGATGGCTGCATATAGAACTCAAATAGATCCTATTTATCACCATGCTCAAAATTCAACTCCAGATGGATCAAGAACTTCAATATAAAGTAAAAAACCCTGAGTCTGATAGAAGAAGCAGGGAATAGCCTTGAACTCATTGGCAGAGAAAAAGATTTTCTGAATAGGGCACCAGTGGCACAGACACTGAGACCAACAAGTAGTAAATGGGCCNTCATGAAGCTGAAAAGCTTCTGTATGGCAAAGGACATCATCATTTGGAAAAAGTATCAGGCTACAGAATGGAAAAAAGACCTCTACCAATTACATGTCCAATAGAGGGTTGATACCTAAAATGTATAAAGAACTAAAGAAACTGGACATCAAGAAAACAAATAACCCATTTAAAAATGGGGTACAAACTAAACAGAGTTCCCAAAATAGGAAACACAAATGGCTGAGAAACACTTAAAGAAGTTCAACATCTTTAGTTATCAATGAAATACAATTCAAAATTACTTTGAGATTTCATTTTTCACCAGTTACAATGGTCAAGATTATTAAAACAAATGACAGCTAATATTGGCAAGGATGTGCAGTAAGGGGAGTACTCATCCATTGCTGGTAGGAGTGTAAACTTTTACAACCATTATGGAAGTAAGTGTGATGGTTCCTTGGGAAGTTGGGAACCATTCTACTTCAAGATCCAGCTATACAACTTATGTGATATAACCAGAGGACTCTACATCCTACTACAGAAGCACTTGCTCATGTACATTTTTTGTTGCTCTATTCATACTAGCCAGAAATTTTAAACAGCCTAACTCTCCACCAACAGATGAATAGCAGATACATTTATATCATGGAATATTATTCAGTTGTTAAAAAACTGCAATCATGAAATTCATAGGTAAATGGATGGAGCTAGAAAAAACATCATCTTAAGTGAGGTAACCCAGACCCCAAAACAAAAATATGGTATGTGTCCTCTTTTATGTAGATATGCTTTTAAGCCTTCGTAAGCATGCTACAATCTGTATAACCACAGAGATTAGGTATAAAGTAAGGAACTGGTGGTGGAGATCTCCCAAGGCAGGAGAAATAGAATATATAGTTCTGGAGAGACAGGAGTGGAGACAAGAATGGGAGGATCAAACTGAGAGTAGGGGGGAAGAAAGGGTAAGGGAGGTAATTTAGGGAGGGGCAACTAACACTCAGGTCCACTTTAGGGGTTATGGAAACTTACTACAGTAGAAGCTTATATACATATAAGCTTTATTTCATATATGAAAGAAATATATATGTATATATATATGAAAGAAATCTAAATGGAGTCACCAAATAACCTGGGAGACAATGCCCCTACTAGACATCTTTTGTCATTAAACGAAGCCTCAAGTGCCAGGAATGGGTTATATCGAATTGAGTTGTCCAAAGGAGCCCTATCAAATCCCCCAAACAACTCAGGACATTGCCAAGGCTATTGGTTGCTCTCTGTAAACTGATAATAAGGTCCTATTGCTGAAGACAACACTTACATATCTCACTNAATACAATGAATTCTAGCTGGTGTCTAGAGGTTTCACTACTGACTAGTGTTCATGGTACTGGAAAGTACTCTCCACACTACCAGAGAAAAACAGTAAACCACCAATCCAGCTACAAACCCTGTGATCTGCAATGGTGACCTGTCTGGGACAATGTTAGCACAAATATGGAGTAACTAATCATTATCTAATTGGACTTAAGAACCATTCCCTGTGATGGAACCCATGCCTGCCATTGCTCAGGTGGCTAAGAACCTGAGACTAGATAGGCCAGGGACCTAGGTGAAAACCAGAAAAACAAAATACTACTGTTCTGCTAAAGAAACATAGCAATAAAATGACTGCTAATGACATTCTGCTATACCCATATATCTTGCTTCCTCCTGCAGTAGATGCAAACTAATATAGAGACTCACAACTGGAAAATGTTTAGAGTATGAGAGACCTTAGAACACTCAGTCCTAAATGAGATGTCTTCACCAAATCCCTCCCCCCAAGGCTCAGGAAACTATTCAGGAGAGGAGAAAGAAAGATTCTAAGAGACAGAGGTGTGGAGACACCAGCAAACAGGGTCTTCAAGACATAGTGGGACTGATGCACATATGAACTCACAGAGACTGGCAGCATACATAGGGTGTGCACAAGTCCAAGTCAGCACTGAGATCCCAGCCCTGAGAGGAGGAAGTGGACTAAAGGTCCCCTTCTTAACCAAGAAGCTATCTCTAATTGACAACCCATTGCAAAGGAAAAATTAGTTTTCTCCAATGGAGTCTCATAGGGTATATAAGTCACACTTAATGCCAGGTCTCATGTCTAGCAGTAGATGGTCAAGACAAAACTAGCTCAATGGGCATATTGTAGACTTTTTGTCTCATATTGCCTTGTTTGTGCATTTTTTACCTTACTGGTTTTTGCTTGTATATTATAGTTTCCAATTTTGTGCTATTATGTTTTTATGGTGTGTGGGTGTGTGTGTGCATGTTTTTCATTCTTTTTTTAAAATCTGTTTTTCTTTTTAAAAAAAATCTGTTTTTTTTTGTTTTTGCTTTTTGTTTGTTTCTTTTTGCCTGTTTGTTTTCTAAAGAGAGAGAAAGAAGGCATGGTGTTGGATGGGTGGGGAGATATGGAAGACCTGGAAGGGGATGAAGGAAGGGGAACTGTGAACAGAATATATTGTATAAAATGTATTTTTAACAATAATTACTGTTATTGAGTTGTAGGAATTTTTAAATATATCTTATATTTTAATTCCCTATCAGTTGTATGTGATAGTGTAATGTGATGCAAAAGGGCTTAAATTTAGATTTAGTTAATTTGTCTTTTTTATTTGTTACTTGTTCTCTTGGTGTCATATCCAAGAAACCATTGCCTTTTAATGCCAATCACAAGGACTGGATAGCTGAGGTAAGGCCAGAGAAAAATCTCATGAATAGCATTGATAATATTAAGTCTTCCAATCCACAAACAGAATACTTTAATTTGGGGCAGTGTCTTTTCATTTCTTTCAGCAACTTTGGTAGTTTACAGTATATGACATTTTATCTTCTTTGATTAAATTTATTTCTAAGTATTTTATTCTTTGTGGTATGATTATGAGTTGAATTATTTTTAAGTTTTCTTTTTTGCTTTATTTTTTTGTACATATATTGTAGCCATTTTATATGATTTCATGTCTTGTAACATTGCCAAATTAATTTATCNTCTCTCAGAGACTTTTCTTTTTGGTGTGGACTCTACATGAAAGATCATATAATCCATAAGCAGAGATTATCTTACTTCTCTTCTAATTTCAGTGCCTTTTATGCATTTCTTTTCTCCTATGTGTATGTGCATGTGTGTGGGGTATGAATGCAAATGCACAGCTATACATGTGCACATAGAGGCCAGAGGTCAACTTCAGATGTTGTTTCATAGACAATATGCACCTTGGTTTTTGAAACAGGGTATCTCACTGGTCTGGAACTTACCAATTTGGCTAGGTTGGCTGGCCAGTGAGTCGCAAGAATTTGCTGATATCTACCTACCTAGAGCTGGGATTATAAGCAAACATTACCATGCTTAGGCTTTTCCCTCTTCTGTTGGTCCTGGGACTAAACTTAGGTCCTCAGGCTTGTGTTGCAAGCACTTTATTAACTGAACAATTTATTCAGACCTCTTTTAGTAAATTTTCTAGTCTAATTTCTTTGATTAAGACTTTCAGTGCTCTATTAAGTAGTATTGGTAAAAATGTACATTCTTGTCTTATTCCTAGTCTTTTCTATGGTCTGAAAAGTATTTTTTAAATACATACATTTATTTTAAGATAGGGTTTCACTTTGTAACTCTGATTGGTCTGGAACTGTTAGGTGGAGGAAGCTAGCCTGGAACTCACAGAGATCCACTGGCATCTGCCTCCCGGGTGCTAGATAAAGGTGGAATTCTACATTCTGCATAGATGGACCACCATATCTAGCTACATTTTTTATATTATTAAAGTAAAAGGATTTCAGCAGTTTGAAAAGAAAGAGATTGTTTTATTAACTTAACTAGCAACAATGCTGAGAGAACAGAAAGGCGAAAAGGAGAATGAGAAATTTGTGACAAGTATATTGTGTAGATACGTATGCCTGTCTCTTATACACATCTAGATGTGTATAAGAGACAGAGTATATTGTGTAGATACGTATGCAGCACATAGTTTAAAATTTTGATAGCTATTAAAATGACAAAAGAATAAATTAAAATGAACAGTAGTATAAGATAGGCAAAAATATTTAATCAAAATTGAACATCTAAAATGAAATGACTTTGTCTTTATACCAATTAATGACTCCCCAAGAAACCCCAGCTTTCAACTCAACCATCCTGATCCCTCATGTTTGCATTGCACCTCACCCCCCCACCCTCAGGTTATCTAGGACATTTAATCTATTTTCTCTTCCCAAGGAGATCCATGCATGGCTCTTAGGGTCCTCCTTGTTACCTAACTTCTCTGGGGCTGAAGACTGTAGTCTGGTTATCCTTTGCTTTACATCCAATATCCACTTATGAATGAGTACATACCATGTTTGTAGTTCCATCCATTTGCTTGCAAATTTCATGATATTTTCCTCTGAGTAATACTCCATTATGTAGATATACCACATTTTCTTTATCCATTCTTCGGTTGAGGGGCATCTAGGTTGTTTCCAGGTTCCGGCTATTACGAATAATGCTTCTATGAACATAGTTGAGCAAGTGTCCTTGTGGTATGGATGAGCATCCTTTGGGTATACACCCAAGAGTGGTATTGCTGGGTCTTGAGGTAGATTGAGTCCCAATTTTCTGAGAAACCACCATACTGATTTCCAAAGTGNCTGTACAAGATTGCACTCCCACCAACAGTGGAGGAGTGTTCCCCTTACTCCACATCCTCTCCAACATAGGCTGTCATTAGTGTTTTTGATCTTGGCCATTCTGACAGGTATAGATGGTACCTCAGAGTTGTTTTGATTTGTGTTTCCCTGATAGCTAAGGATGTTGAACACTTAGTAAATCTCGGCTATTCAAGATTCTTCTGTTGAGAATTCTCTATTTAAATCTGTACCCCATTTTTTAATGGGATTATTTGGTATTTTGATGTTTAGTTTCTTGAGTTCTTCATATATTTTGGATATCAGTCCTCTGTCAGATGTGGGGTTAGTGAAGATCTTTTCCCATTCTGTAGGAGTTGGGGGCAGGACAGAGGGGAAGAGTAAAAAAAGAGACATCTTCCTAAAGGGGGCCATTATAGGGTTAGGGAGAAACCTGGTACCAGTGAAACTCCCAGGAAACCACAAAGATGAACACAGCTAAGACTCCTAGCAATAGAGGAGAGGGTGCCTGAACTGGCCTTCCCCTGTAATCAGATTGGTGACTACCCTAATTGTCATCATAGAACCTTCATCCAGTAACTGATAGAAGCAGGCACAGAGATCCAAAGCCAAGCACTGGGCAAAGCTCTGGGAGTCCAATTGAAGAGAGGGTGGAGAGATTATATGAGCAAGGGAGAAAACCCACAGAGACAGCTGACCTGAGCTTATGGGAGCTCATAGACTGTGGTCAGACAGCTAGGGAGCTGACATGGGACCAATCTAGGCTCTCTGCATCTGGGTGACAGTTGTGTAGCTTGGTCTTTTGTGGGGCCCCTAGCAGTGGGACCAGGACCTGTCCCTGACACATGAGCTGGTTCTTTGGAACCTGTTCCCTATGGTGGGATGCCTTGTTCAGCCTTGATGCAGTAGAGAGGAGCTTGGTTCTGCCGCAACTTGATATGCCATGCTTTGTGGATTCCCAAGGGAGACCTTACCCCATCTGAATGGAGAAGGAGGAGTGGATGGGGGGTATAGAAGGGAGGTAGGGGAGGGAAGGGGAGGAGAAGAGAGAGGAGAAACTGTGGTTGGTATGCAAAATATAATAAGAAAAAACCCAAACCTTGATAATAAGCTAAACAAAAATTCCAAACAAACATACAAAGCAAAATGTAACACAAACACAAAATGTAATCAGAGGCTTTGAAATAAAAGTCCCATTTTGTATCTCTTCTCCTAAAGAGTCTTCCACTGGGGTCTTGGTCTTAAGGAGCCAAGTAAAAAAGTACCCATGACACATCTGTTGAAAGATAGAAAATTGGTCCAAAAATACAAAGAGGGAACTGAAACATTTCACAGAAGGTAAGGCTCAAGAGTAAGAAATGAAAAGAGGAAGACAATGTTATAGAAAAAGAAGAACAGAAATTGAATTGTTTTACAAATGTCTATCCCTCTTCCTTGAGTATTCCACCAAGAAACAACAAAGTGGAAATGGTCCATGAGTAGCATCCCAGAGAAAAAAAATTCTCTGCACTTTTCTAATTGAGAATTTAAGTATCTTTCATGGGAGAGTAGTATAATTTCTTTATTAAAAGAAATTTTAAAAGTAGAAATTTTGTTTAAAAGTAGAAATGGATTTTCTTTGTTTCTGTCTCCCTGCCTTCCAACTCAGAGACTGACATTAGATTAAATTACCTCTGAAGCCTTCCCTGACTTAGAGATAAGGCTGGAAATGTCCTTGTCTGATAACCGTCTTATGTTCTTTTTGATGGACTCTCATATCAAGATGATTGATTCTTTATACTGAACTTGCTGCTCCTCCAGAGGACCTGGTAAAGTTCCCAGCACTCCATGAGCTTTGCTTAGTATTAGGTTTACGTCTAAGCCTAAGAGAAGGTACCAGAGCAGAAGACTTGACTGACAGCTTATCAGGAGTGCTTATTTTCAGCCACATTCCAAACCTTTGAAATCACGAACTCTGAAGTTGTTGGTCAGTCTTAAAAAGCCCACTTGAGGATTTTTTTTTTTTTTGTAGTATGATGCTTTACCCATTACATACAGCATGGATGATAAATGTATTTCACAATTCGCAAAAAAAATTACATATTATTTTGGCAAACAGTCCACACAAAATCTTTCAGAATAAAAATTTAGGCATTGGTATACTTTTTAAGGGTTCCCAAATAAGGTTGATTGCAGCCCCAGTTGCAGGTCAGCAGGTAAGACTTCTACAGGCAGGCCTTCCCACCACCCCCCTCATCCGACCCTGCAATCTACAAGGCCCACTCCGTCCCCCAAACCTTCCCACCCCGCAGACCTCAGCGGCTCCCTGAGACACAGACTCTGCAAGCTCCGATTGGACCAAGAGGTGAGTGACTGTTCTCCCAGCCGGTCAGCCCAGTCTCTAGGCCCTAAGCCCCATACACAACTCGTGTCCCCTACCCCCACCCATTGCAGCCCCAGTTGCAGGCCAGCAGGCAAGACTCCTTCGGGCAGGTCTGTCCACCACAACCACCCATTGGACCTTGTTATCTACAAGTCCCACTCTTCCCCCAAAACCACCCATTCCCTCAAGACCTCAACGGCTCCTTGAGGTGAGTGACTAATAATGCTAGGTCAAATGTGTAACTAATTGAACAGATATAGAAATAATATTAAGTGCTCCCATTTTTAACAGTCTTTATATATGATCATGTTGGTTAGGAAGCTGAGTCTCAAAGAGATAGTGTTTCCTTCCCAGGCCCATAATCAACTGGACCTAGCAGAGCTGGATCATAATGTGTGGTGTCTAGTTTGAGGCTCTGCCTACCAAGCCCACATATTACATTTGGTCATCAACATTAACAGCAGGCAGCTCTGAACCCCTACCTGGTGTTTTTGATTACACAGAATATCTTTTCTATTGCAGAAGCTCTGTTTTTCTAGGCCTATGGTTTTCAAGCCTCAATGTGCGTCAGGATCACCTGAGAAGCTTGTTAAGACAAAGATTGCTTCATTCCAAGAGTTTCTGGTTCTGGGGGCTTGGGTGAACCCATGAATTATCTCCCTCCTTCTGTTTCCCTCTTCACCTTTGTCTTGGCCATTTCTTTTCCTTGATTATCTCCTCAGATTTAAATCCATCAAGATTCATATCAAGTCCTTTTGCTTTTATCAAATATTTAATGAAAACCACCATTAAGAGGTTCTCCTTACTCTGAGCTCTCCAAAGCACAGAAGTCTACATTTGTGGGCGTTGTCTTACATTGCTTTATGTTAACACTTCTCCAGATTTTCACAGTGTCATTCCCTTTAGGACATGTTTATTATCATGTCATGCATCTTTGTGTTTCATTAGCAGAGTCTCCAAACACTTTAGGTTTTCAGTCTGTGTTTGATGAATGAATTCATACACGCTGTTCTCAGCAATATTTGTTAATAATTTAAGTGAACTATAAACATTTCATCATATTATTAGATAACAAAGGTAAGCACGAAGCTACTACAAACAAGGGAGGTAATTTAATGAAAAATCTTAATCATCCAGACTTTAGAATCTGCTAAATAAATAGTGACCAAGTTGTAAACTAAAGAAGAAAAGATAGGAAATTTTTATGAAAAGCTCTAAGGTTCTGTCATATTTCCCAAAGTCTTGGGTAATAAAGTGAGAACTTGCAGTAATATTCTATGAATAGTAAAATTTCCCATTTTCTTGACAGTGAAGCAAGATCTGAAGAAGTCTGAGATGCTTTTGTGTCTGTCTGCCACAATCTTCTAAGGATAATGACCAATAGACAGCCACCAAAATTATGTTTGTGAATAATTTATAACATGGGAAAAACTTTAGCTTGCTTAGCAGAAAAGACAGAAAGTACCAAAGTAAGCATGCATGCACATGCACACATATACACACAAGCTATTATATCATCTAAACAATACTAGCAAAATCAAACCTATAAGCTGAGAGGAAATGGGGCAGATGGAAGTAGCCCAAAATGCTAACATATTTGAATGTATTTTTATATTCTTGTTTTTGTTGTTGTTTTGCTTTGCCCCTTTCCTTTCCTTTTCTTTTTGAGACAGGATTTTCTGTGTAGCAGCCCTAGCTGTTCTGGACCCAGGCTGGCCTCAAACTCACAGAGATGCACCTGCCTCTGCCTCTCAAGTGCTGGGAGCCACCACTGTTTTTTTCATTCTTAAAGTTAACTCCACCTTCATCTGGTTTTACTTAATCTGCATCTTCCCTCTTCTCTTAGTGATATAAATGTTTGTCACTTTGTTTATGTTTTAAAATAAACTTTTGTTTTCAAAATGTATTGCTTCTGAAATAATGATACATGCCTGAGCTGCACTACAAATGAGTTGTAGTCCACATTCTTGTCCCTNTCCCTACCACATGTTTATGGTTCCTGCAAAACCAATATTATTTGGGTAGAACTTCAACTAGCTGTGGTTAGCCAGGGTCCATTTCCATCACCTGCTGCCCACCCAGAGTTAGGCCAGCAATGTGTACCAATCAGAATTTCTGCCACATCTAGGTCTGAGGGTTTTTTTTCTCATGCAACTGTACCCACAAAGAGTACATTTGGATTTTCTGGTGCTTGCTACAGCATCATGGCCCTCCCGAAGGCATATCATAAGCTACAGTTNTGGACATAAAACCAGACCCTGAAGGTATTCACTTTCATGCTACTTTTACTTATCAAGACTTAAGGAAAGATGCAATGGTATATGCATTCCATCCTTTCCCTCCCAACTGGCTGTTGCCATGTCAGAGTTATTGATAAATATCTGCCAAATAGTATGCTATGCCTTACCACTGCCAAATCTTCTTCCTAATGACAGGCTACTGCTAAGACATCTATACTGAGCTCTAGATCTAGCACAGAGCATCTGACCTACAGAAGGACAAGGGATTAGCTCCTTAACACCAGTCTTCACAAGTCCTCTTAAGTAACTTACTGAGTAGGGTTTTCACTTGCAAGTAAAAATTAAAGTTTCTGATTTCACATCTTTCTTCTCAAATTTTATTTGAATGGAAGAAATAGAAACATACAATGTGCTACNTTTATATTATAAATTTATTAAAATTTAATTACTACTTGGATGATCTTTTTATTTTTTCTGATGTGTGTGTATGTGAATGTTTGGTATATGCATGCATGTGCATATGAATATTTACTCCTGTGTGTGTATACACATGGAGGCCAGAGGAAGATATAAGGTGTCCCTCCTATCTAATTATTCTCTTGAGATGGGGTCTTTCACAGAACCTGGAGCTAAGATGGCAACCAGCAAGCCTTAGCAATCCTTCTGTCACTGTGCCCCACTGTGCCATGGTTGCATGATGATGACTAGCTTGTGGGCTGGAAATTTGAATCCAGATCCTTACACTTACTCAGCAAACGTTCTTACCTGCTGAGNAATCTTCCCAATGCCTTATTTCTATTTTTTATTACATAGTTTTGTCTATTCTTTATTCATCTGGACACTTTTCATGATCATAGAAAAGGTGAGAGAAATTCATACCTGATCTCTAATCTTTGATATATCCTTTACAAGAATCAGGAGTTGGCCTTTCTTGTTTTAACTTTTTATGCCTTGTTGTCTTATTTTATTATTTAGTATAGAAGCAGTGGATATCAAGTGTATTTTGTTATGAAGATAAGGCCAAAGCAACTGTCAATATAATGACTGCTTTATCTGTATGTATTATATTAGTTTAGAACATGTGTGACTAAACTGAAGGTGCAAAATCCTAGAACTCACTAGTTTATTTTAGTAGGACACAGGAAGCACATAAACCATAGAAACCACAGTGAACCCAAAGCATCTATGAGGAGAAGAGGCAAGAGTGTTTGTACTTTTAAAGTAACAACTGAACAAACCCATCACAGAAGAGTAAGGAAGTTACAAAGGACACCATCAAAGTGCCTTCAGACCATTAATAAACTTTTCTTGTTCTGCCATCACGTCTCTGGACATGCTATTCCCACATTTTCATTTGGCTGTGTCTTGCCATAGATAAGTGGCAGAGAAATAGGTTTTGGTATCAACTTAACTTTCAGTTTGAGTGATTTAACCCCCAATGGGATTCAAATGAATCCTTTTAAGTCACTTGAGAAAACATAACCTTCAGAATGATAATCAACATGATTTTAAGCATCTCATATCCAGTGTCAGTCTTCTTACAGCATTTGGGGAGTACAAATGATTTTCATTTCATTGGTTTTTAGAGTGTTGAGATGATCCTCATCCTTCTCCAGGCAACCTGAAGCACCACCTCTGTGACTTCACTGGAATGCCACTTAGCTAGCAGGTATACCAGAGCTGTGCAGCTGGTGATGTGTTGGCTTTGAAGTATCTCAAAGGCCACACAGCACTCATCTTCCTGACTGAAAATCCTGAAAAACATGAACCCATTGCTGGCAGATAGATATGGAGTTCTCAAACTCAGACAAAAGCATCCTTTCTGTTTTCCTTATCCACATAAAGTTTTTAGGTGTAAATTTGCAAATTTTTAACTATTGATGTGGCATAAATGAGATGAAAATGGCAAGAACAGTTTTGTGGTTCCCCCAAGATCCACTCTGAGCTTCCAGTGGACAACTTCACTTCCCACTGGTCTCTTGTCTTGTAAGGGTCTACTCATTGGGAGGCAGCAGGGGATCAGAAAGTGGGAGTAGGCAGTTGAGCTCTGTCTTCCTCCTTGCTTTGCCAAATTCTAGCAACTTATTTTTAGCTCTGAATGTCAGAGCTCAGGTGGTAGATTTATTTTATTTTGGTTTTGACCCTTCAAGTTCTAAGGAGGAAAACAAAATTCTTTCCTCAACCCTGGAAATTTCTTAGTAGGAATATACTTGTGTATCAAATGACAAATTAACAAGGGGGGAAAAAGAAGTATATTTAATATTTGGAGGGAACAAGTACTTTTCAAAATGTGGCTTTGGATTCCAACTTATATAGAATCTTCAACAAAGTATAGTAAAAGCTTAAAGAAATAGTAAAACAAAGAAAAAGGAATTTGCATCTCTGTGGGTGGAAATTTGTGGGACAGTTGAAAAATGGCAGCAAAAGACTAGTTAGTAAAGTTTGTGTTGATTCTTCTGGTATAATTTCCAGGTTGATAAAGATCTAAAGTTGTTTTCAGTGGTTAGCCATTTCTCTCTAGGGTAGGAGGATAATTTTACCTTTAAAAACTGTATGTTTTGCTTTTAGACAAATAGAGGGAGGGCAGAGAGCTTTCTGAATCTGCTGCTATTCACCAACCACCAACAATATGCCAACAAATATGGTAGTCATGTTCTGGGGTAAACGTGGGCCTCCTGCAAAACACAGGGGTAGTAGCTTCCATTGCGGCTAGTCTTTGGGTATTGGTTCTTCTGACTCTACTCATCTTTCTATTCCCTAGAATCAGATCATTTTTTTATCTACCCAACACTGTTTTTCTCCTTGTTTTCAAAATGCCATGGCTAGAATCAGTGATCTACATAGTATGAAGATGGAAATGAAAAATAGTCCAAACCAGGGATCTTGATTGTAGAAATGGATCTGTTCTAGAACAAGAAAAAAAAAGTTTTATAAGAAAAACTGGCGACCTTTTTGCTTAACAAAATCTAAGTATTATACACTTGATTGCTAACTTCCTGAAATCTGGAGAGAACTCTTGGTCTGCACTAAGCTTCCCTGCTGCTTTCATCTCTTACAGTGGTGGCATGCCTCAGTCCACTACTCTCAATAAGCTTTGGTGTTTTTGCTTGTCACTTGCTGAACATCTACTGTACACCAGATGACCCATGAGCTGTTTTGTATCCATTTACCCATCCAAGGCCCCAGAGCTCTTATGATTAAGTTTGACTGTTGGGGAAATCAATGCTTAGAAGATCCTGACTGCCAGGTCTGTTAATATTGCAGAATTCCAGAGACCAACTCAGATAACTCGGTCCAGATTTGCAAAACATTATGGACATGCATAAGTAGGTGCTTATGGTGCAGATTTTGTTTTAAACAAAGCCTCTTTCAGAGGAAGGTGACTTACAATAATAATAATAAGAGAGCGCCTCTTGCTAAGAAGATCCTTAACACAAAAGATCGCTAAGCATTCTCCTTCATTAAAAAGCTTTATTTAAGTAATATTTATAATCAGATTCCAATTCATAATACTCTGAAAGCAACACACAAGTCTCAGTGAAACCTCATTGCATTTCCTCCATTATGATCATTGTCCTCATTAGCATTTATTTTCTGGGAGTAATGGGTTCTATTGCACTTGGGTCATGCCAATTAACACGAGAAGAGAACAGAGAGAGGAAAAGCTATGAAAGGCCTGTAAGTCAAAGGAGCTCAGAGTTGAAATATACTGAAGCAGGGGGACAGGGAGTGGCTGACTCACACTCAAAATTGCATAAGCAAGATTTCAAAATTAATCCTGTGGAGACCTCAGCCCAGTATACAGTGTTCCTGGCTGGAAAAGAAGAACTGTAAATCTTTGACTTTTTTTTTCTACAAATCTTTATCATCACTTGCTGTTCTATCTCCGCCTTCTCTTTCTGCAGGAAACTTTATTTCCTACTTCTGCACACCAAGTTTCTACCTCCAGATCTGAGGTTTTTGTTGCTGAGAAGCCTGAGATACCAGTGCCACCAAGAAGAAGCCATCCCTGGTGAGTTGTGATTTTTCCATGACTTTATGAATGTTAAGCTCAAGCATCTCCAAGCTTGAGGTGCAAGGCACTAAAGAGACAGCCTGAAAGATTGTACAGCCTCTGCATGTGGAGACAATGATCACAATTCAGGTAGAAGAGAGGGTGTAATATGCATTAAGAAATGTTAGAAAGACCCTAGTGGCAGTGAATAAATGAAGGTGTTGCTGGGTGGGACCATCCTTTTGGGATCAGGTGATAAAAAGGGGACAACAAAGGGAGGAAAAGTACTCTACCTGATCATCTTCTAGGTATCCACAGGTTTACTCTGTCCCTCTTAGCATNCAGAGGGCTTAAATTTCTAGAACTTCCTACCATGAAATTTTTCACCTCTAGTCTATATACGGGATGGTCCAAGTCTAGAAACAAAATATTCCTTTTAAATATGCGTTTTGCTCTTCTCATGAGGGCCACACAAGCTGAAAATCAATCAATCTCTCTCTCTCTCTCTCTCTCTCTCTCTCTCTCTCTCTCTCTCTCTGAAAGGCAGCTTCCCTGCAGCCCTAGGTGTTAGGTTTTGATGCCCAAAGTGATGCCCAAAGGCAGTACCTTTCAGTCACTTTGTTGGCTGCTTGATATAGTAGGAACTAGATGCTGGCTATGTGCCGTAGGGTTAGATGAATTACCTAGTATTTTCCATAACAGCTGGAACTTCAGGAACAGACCAGGACTTAGTGCAGTGTAAATTATTCAGGCACATACATTTTCATCTTGACTTTCATCAGAGATCTCATTTAGTTTTTGCAATCTAGTGATATGGCTCAGTTATGTGAAATGCAAGCTTGTAAAATGTGGCTATCATTGAAGAGATGGAAAAATGCTGTGNTATATAGGTGGATATAAACAAACTTGTAGTCAATATCAAGAAAAAGTGTTCTTAACAATCAAGATCTAATGATGTTACAACTTATAATTTTATAATTATAAACATAGACTTTTGTGCACTCATTCTGTTAGCATTTACTGGTAACTCTTTTAGGCCGATGAAATTATAAAAGTCAGAGATTAAAAACACTGCCACTCCTTAACCTCAGAGGGGTGCATAGTATGCAAAAGATAGCATGATAAGTGCTTACTTAGATTTCACAAGAGCAGAATGATTTGTCAGAAGGTGCAGATTAAGCTTCACAAGAAAGGGGGAATTTGAGTAGGAGGTAGGATGAATAGGAGACATTTTAGGCCAAGGGACATGCATATAGTAAATCACCAAGGCATAAAGGAGATGGTGAGCTTGGAGGAAATGGAGAGAAGGTGGTTGTAGCTGTGCACAGGACTGGGAATGTGAGAAATGATTGGAGATGAAACTGAGAAGCAAGTTGCCCTAGTGAGTGGATCAACCACTATGAGTCCCCACCACATCCAAATCATGTGGCTATTGGGGGTTTCAGGCTGAGGAGTGCATATGCAATGTTAACTGTTAGAGCAGACAGAATGAGAAGGATGAGCTATATGTAAGGAAATGTCAATGTGAAGTGAGTAGTGGATGAGACAAGAAACCAGCAGCTCATAGAGGGCAGAAAGGATGAATTTGACATGTAGGGGTAGAACTCATATGATACAGTACTAACACAGAGCATTTATCTGTAGCACATGCTATGCTAAGTTCTCATCGCTGGTTCACAACAACTTAGTTTCTATAGAGGGAAACAGATACTTGACTTTAAATTACACAGCTTTTATGTTAGAGTCAGGATTTTTTTCAATTTTTGAGTTTTTTTTTTAAACGTGTGTGTCTGTGTTAGTGAATGCCATATGAATTTAGCTATCTGTTATGACCAGAGGAGGGCATTGGATCCATCATGGGTGCTAGGAACTGAGCTTAAATCATCTGCAAGAACAACAGTAGGTACTCTTAATTGCTGAATCATCTGTCTAGTCATCTAACCTGGAGGCAGAATTTGAACCCAATTTATTTGGTTCTGAAGGACAACCCTTAATTATCTGAAGAGGGGTGATTTGGAATAATATTAGAGTTTGTTTCTTACACAATGTAGTAGATGATAACAACTAAGATAAAGACCTCACAATTTGGTCAGCAAGATACTTCCTGTGTCAAAGTACTTGATGTGCGAACCTAATAACCTGAGTTCAAATCCCTGTAGCTCATACAAAAGGAAAAGAACAGATTGCCCTCTGACCTCCAAACATGTATAGCAGTGTATGTGTGTGTCTCTTCATTTATAAGTCATAGTAGATGCTAAGTAAATATTGACTGTGTGGAAAAATTCATGAAGAGATACCACCAAATAGTGAAAAATTAAACTGAGGTTTTGGAGAAGGTGGGACTTGAACACAGAGCCTTGGAAAACATAGGCATGTAGGAGAATCAAAATCCTCAGATTATCTGACATAATTCAGCCTATCTGAATTAGAAGAATTTTGAAGCAAGAAACAAAAGGTAAAAGGGGGCAAAAGCCAAGTATAGTGCCTGGGAGCTTTTATGGAATGGGCAATGAGATGCAACAAAAAATGTTAATAAGTAGTCAGGAATGTCCTCTTAGAAGCCAAAAAAGAAGTTTTTAAAAAATTCATCTGTTTATTTATTTTGTGTAATATGTGTGCCTACTTCAGTTTATGTGAATTAAGTGTGTACAGGTGCCCATGGAGGTCAGAAGGTGATAGATTCCCCCAGAACTGGAATTACAGGTTTTTATGAGCTCCCTGTTGTGGGTGCAGGAAATCAACTTGGGTTCTCTGCAAGAGTAGTAAGTGCCTTTGACTGCTGAGACACCTCTCCAGCCCCTTAAAAGGAGTTTTGAATAGGGAAATTAATGCTCAAAGAGAATGAATTTGAAACAAAGTTAAAGCATTTGAACATTGGGTTGTCATTGCAACCTTGTCAAAAGAAATGTGGGAGGATGGTAGAGGCAGGAGTTGAGAGGGTTATTAGAATGCTTTTGGATGCAAGGAATGGATGATGCACTTTACAATGGGTTATTTTCTTTCTCAAATAAGTCAGAAAGTGAGCCCCCTTTGTGGTTTCTGTACAATGTCTAGGTCTTTTGTTCATAGTGCTAAGCACCAAGCTTATGCTAGACAATTTAAAAAAGAGAAGGGGTCAGCAGTGTTCCTTTTTTGTCTCGTCTCTTTTATTGGTGAAGAACCTCCATAGAAACCTCCCAGCAGACTCTAATTACATCTTATCATTCAGTGATGTGTCATACTCCTCTTTACCACANGCAAAGGAGGTAGTGAATGCAGACATGCACCATTTGTAGCCTTACGATGAGAAACATGCTCACCAGGGAATATCAAGGGTGTTAAGGAAATGGCTGCTGAATTAACAAAGTGTGTCTGCCATGAGGAATAAAAGGAAAGTGATAAGCACATGGTGTCAAGAAGACCACTATATAGGAGAAACTAAGGACTGGAATGCTGCTTGAGTAGGGCAAGGCTATTTGGATTAGGGAATTTGACATTTGTGTTACAGATAATCATTTTGTTCTCTGTCCATAGAAGCAAGGGAAATGGAAGACAGTGATATGTTACCTCAGATCATCCATGGCATACTGTCAACATCTCATTCTCTGTTTACAAGAAGTATTCAAGAACTTGATGAAGATGCCACCACACCTTATGACTATGATGATGGTGAGCCTTGTCATAAATACAATGTGAAGCAAATTGGCGCCTGGATCCTGCCCCCACTCTACTCTCTGGTATTCATCTTCGGTTTTGTGGGTAACATGTTGGTCATTCTCATCCTGATAAGCTGCAAAAAGCTGAAGAGCATGACTGACATCTACCTGTTCAACCTGGCCATCTCTGACCTGCTCTTCCTGCTTACTCTCCCAGTCTGGGCTCACTATGCTGCAAATGAATGGGTCTTTGGAGATATAATGTGCAAATTATTCACAGGGCTCTATCACATTGGCTATTTTGGTGGAATCTTCTTCATTATCCTCCTGACGATTGATAGGTACTTGGCTATTGTGCATGCTGTGTTTGCTCTAAAAGCCAGGACAGTTGCCTTTGGGGTGATGACAAGTGGAGTCACTTGGGTGGTGGCTGTGTTTGCCTCTCTCCCAG
>LZPO01108306.1:23759-66925 GCA_001675575.1 Neotoma lepida | reverse complement strand
CCAGAGTTGTTAAAAAACAAACAAACAAGAAGTTTATTCTTTTCAGTTTAGTGGAAAAAGAAATCTGAACCTAGCAGAAAACTTTCAGTTAGTAATGGTTCACTCCAAGCAAACACTATAGGGAGAACTGTGGCCTCAATCTTTCCAATAATATCAAATTAAGTAATGGACTTTTAACACCTCACACTTATCAGACCAGAATGAAGTTCCTTAACCCTCCTATTGAGGTTATGTCAGAGAAAGCTGAATGGTGATTCAGACTTTTATATTCATACCCTAATTGATGAGAATAAGAACCTGCCAAAATCTAAGCATTCACACAATGTCAAAGGAAATTACCCCATAGGGAAGGTCTGGATGTCTACTTACAGCCTCTAATAAGATTTCTTTGTTGCTCACAACTAGGATGGTTTCAATGGAGAGACAGTAGACCTTTGCACTATCTCCTATATGTGCTCATGCATTTTGTGTGCCATTGGAGCCCACATGATCTTCAAGACCAATATTTAATTAAGAATATATTAAAACATAAACTAAATATAAAATGCTAAAATGTGATATTGAATGATAATCTAAAAAAGGAAACAAGCAAAAATCAAAACAATTAAACAAAGATAGCAACAACATCAGCAAAACTGCATAGCATTTATTTAACTAATTCAGAGGTGTAGAGACCAAGGCTTTTGTCACTGGTTTGAGATTGATTTGAGAAATTGGTCCAAATATCCTTAACTGCTTGATGGGCTTGTTAAAATTTCCCTAATTTATTATATGCTATGTCTCAGCCAAAAGAGAGCACAAAGAAATTAGTAACAGATTGAGTTGTATGTCTATAAAAATTCAATAAATATTTTTATTTTGAAATGGTTACATTTCCATTATAATTTATTTGGCATAACTATAGTGGAATATACAGTTTCCACAAACACACCATTAAGATATATATTCTAGTTGGATGAAAGTCTTTAATTAAATGCAAGTAAAGTAGGATGTTGAGTTTCATAATTTCTTTGAGAAATTTACATAAAATAGAACTAGGTCTTTATTTAAACTTGCTAAGAAATTTTTGAAATTTTTAAGATACTGCCAACATTTGCTCAGCTATTACCATTTTTATGGATTTGGCTTATAACTTTACTATTTAAGTGATGATTGGGTTTGTATTTATAATTCTTAATTTATTAATACTAATATATTAAATATTGACAATAAATGCTACTATTCTATGATTCAGTTACTACTAAGTATTTATATCTAATGCAAAATCCTTTTCAATTGAAGATCATGAAAAGTTAATAAAGGCCACTCCAATTCCACTAAGATTTTAGAACTAGAGTCTACCTTACTTTGGTTTTGCAGAACATATTTTTCTACACTATTTTAAAATAACAAAGTTCAGAAGTTCCTTAGCTTGAAAAATCTGTTCATATTTACACAACACAGCACTATAATTAGATGGTTTATAAATGACATAAATTCATTTCATGCAGTTACAGATGTTTTGAAGTCTATATCAGGTACCAGCATGAATGGATTGGGTTGAAGAGCTTCATCTTGGATGCAGACTGCACTCTTTGTGCTCTGTTTATGATATAAGAAAAGCAGCAAAACTCCCTGGAGTTTCTTATGTAAGGAAACTGTGGTAGTTTGAATAGAAGTGGCCTCCACAGGCTTACGTTTTTCACACTTGGTTCCCAGTTGGTGGCACTCTTTGGAGAGGTTTAGGAGTTGTGGACTTGCTATAGGAAGTATGTCACTGGTGGTGGAATTTGAGATTATGTAGCCTCACCATATTTCCTGTTCTCTCTCTCTGCTCTGTGTTTGTGGTAAAAGATATGATCTCTTAAGTTCTTTCTCCTGCCATCATGCCTGCTTCCTACTTCTATGCCTCCCCATTCTCATGGACTTTTATCCCTAAACTCTTTCATAATTTGCCTGTGTTGAGGAAAAACTAAGTGATAGAGAAACTAGTCTAATTCATGAAGACTACACAATGTAATTGTCTACCCAAGAGTCCACCTTCTATTTACACCAGGTTAGGGTTTAAGATGTTTACAAATGAAGTTTTGAGGGACATGCATGTTTGATCTGTTGCAGTTGGTATTGTCTATGCAAAGCATTGGGAAAATGTTAAATTAGGGTGGTTTATTTGAGACATGATTGCAATAGACACTATTATGGGAGGGGGACAAGAAGAAAACTAACTCAGTATGTGTTATTGATAAGGTTACTATTATAGGAAATGTAAACTTCTGGATATCTTGGGGGGACACAGAGAAAATGCTTCAGATTACTCACTTAAAGGCAAAGATATCGGCATATTGTTAAGCACTGATTGACCATTATTACTATGTTACTGATCAAGATCTTCTCTCAGGCATGAAAAAAGCCATCTTTGCTCAGAACGAATTTTAAGTGCACTGGCTCATACTTTGTCTTCGTGTTCCATTGTTTTGGAAGGACACTGATTATAGAATGTTTTTCAAATGGCCAATATCTACCATGTTGATATCTGCCAAATAGTAAATTAACCTTTATAATTAAAGTTGACAAACTGATGACAACAACTACAAAAGATCTTCTTTCAGACACATTAATCCCTTAATACTCTGAAATCTTTTAGGACAAGTTTGCTCACTCATCCAGAGATAGTCCAAAGACCAAGAGCTGAGGTTATCATCTTTAATTTCAGGACAGTGGTTACCATGGGCAAATAAACAGCTCACCTCCTAAGTCTTCCTTGTGACTACGAAACAAATGAGCATTTTATCATTTCTTTTATCATTCTCTCATGAGCTTATAATGATATTCAAATCTCAACTTTATCTAATTGAGTGTCCACCATGCTTATCTTGGAACAAATAAAATTTACACTTGTATTTTACACATAAATACAAAATGTGTCTTTCTAAGAAGGTAGTATCTAAGCAAAATTTGAAGCTTGTTGGTCTAGCATAGCAATTTCACATATTTTTGAAATATTCATATAATAAGTAATAGCATGTTCATTTTTTTAAATTCTCATTTCTATTTCCAATTGAATTGAATTGAAAAAATTTAATTTTTGTATAAGTTACATTTTAAGTGCTTTAATTTTCAGTTATTTATGTTTCATATAGAAAAAAATGCTTCTCAGAATACTCAACTTTAAGATTTAATAATATTTAAATATTATCCATTAATATAAGCAAAAATCTAGATCTCTATGTACATATATGACAAAAGAAATGCCAGATACATTTATTCATACAAAATCACAAGAGTCATTTATTTTCCTCCTTTCATATTTGGTCATATTTTCTTTTTTTTACCTATTTTTATTCAAAGGCATTGACTATGAATTAGAATGTTAAGTAATGTTTGAATTCTATGAGGTATTTAGACTGCTGCTAAAAGTTATTTTTTAATTGCCTTGTATTTCACAAAGTAAAATTTGTGACATTTCATATTGTATAGAAAATAACACATTTACACTGGTTAAAAATTGAACAGTGATTGAACAGCTAATAAAATACAGAACGTTTGATGTAGCCTCAATGTTCTTTCTTCATCACTATGTTGTTTTCTGCATTTTTAGGCAAGAGGCCAAAATAGTTCATATTTTAGTAAGCATATTATGAGTTCATAAAAGAAAGCTCTATTGGAAGCATACACCATAGAGGGAAAAACTGTTTTCTATTTCTGATGTTCGAGTTTAACAATATTACAGAGGGATAATGAGTACTAAGGAAATCAGAGATTTTATGGATAAGATTTTCTGGAGGTAGAGATTGTCTAGAAAAGAAATGTTATAGAATATGGAACTATACTTCCTCTCTGCATTACTGGTAAACATCAAATATAGACACTCTTAAGGAAGCACATATTAGAACTTTGGTGGAAAACCATTAACATTAGGCTTCAATATGGACTCCATATAGAACTGATGGAAAAATTAGAAAAATAAAAAGTTTTGGACACTTTCACTGTGGTGGGTTGTATTTCTTAGTTTTGAAAGTAACATGTTAATTAGTTACAACATTGCATCAGTTTGGGTAGAGAACAGAAGGAATTTGGAAACAGTGCACAGAAGGAGAAGAGAGCACAGTGGAGAATGAAGATAGTCATTTTGTTTTGGCACAGCAATAACACTGCTACCATTGTCAATAAACAAAACACAGCATAGGATTGAAATGCCAACATTGTGATGACAATTCTTGTCACAGAGTGATGAAACGAGTTAAATAAATTAAACCAAACAATATTTTAGTGCCTCTAGAATCAATGAGTGAAATTCTTTATTGGATTAATATTGTTTCATAATTAAATGAAAATAGGTAACAGGCAATTCAAAGTTACTATTACAAGCCAATAAATATTATTGACTAATATAATATTATGCTCTACTTTCTTAGTTTGATAAGAAAATTATAGGAAAAGTGCCAGTAGTTATATAATTTAGACATCATCAAAAGTACTATCCACAATAAAGCGATATCTATTATATTTTTTAATATACTTTAATAGACATGAAAAGAGTATTAATTTGGAAAACTCTCAGGCAGATTTTGTGATCATGCTCTTTAACATGTAAAGCTGACATAAAATTAGTTCTATGAATTAATTATTTTTGTATTCTAACAGACTAGCTATTATATATTTACATTCTGTTGTATTATCAATTTCACTGAAAATTAATCCAATTTATTGTTTCTTGTTTCATTACTTTGACTTATAATGAGTAGAAGCAGCTATTACACATTGTAATAATGTATAATAATAACAATAATTTCAAATATTTAAAACATATATGCCAAAAGACATTTATAACTATGCTTATCAAATTAATACAGATCAAAACTTTTCTCTCCTGGATTCTAAAATTGAGTTAAGGTACTTAATTCTATTATGATATTCTTTTATTCTAGATACCAGATATAGACAGATATATACCAGATATATAAAGGAGCTGACACTAAAAATAGTGAAATTTGTAAAAATATTAAAAATTTTCTCTAATATGGTAATCTTAATCTGAATTTAATGTAATTTCTAATAATGCTACTACTTTTATAATTTACATAAATAATGATAAACTGGAAGATGTAGTTCCTAATGCAATATCACTGTTGGATGAAATACATTTTGGGATACCATTAATATATACAGAAATGGCTATTGAAATGAAACTATTTAGAAGCTTACAGATGTAAAGCATTTCATAGCTTTGGAATCATTTTTAAAATTAGTTATTATTGGTTAACTTCAGGACATTTTTGCAAGTATGTAATGTATTTTGAGTATATTCCTTCAAACATATTCTGTTACCTTCCCATTTCAGGGTCCTCCCCATCTAGTACCTCCAGACAACTTCACTTCTACTTTCATGTTTACATCTACCCAGATATTGCTTTCCTGAAGCATATTATTTTACCCAAATTTATCAGAGGAATTTGTGAAGAGATAATATAAGATACTCATTTGAAATCTGCATTTGAATTCTGCCTTCCACAACTTGTCTTTAAGTTTATAATCTCCATGTTTTTCTGCTAATTAAATAGCCTCATATTTCTATTTGTTTCAACCACATGGAATGCAGCTTTCTGAGGAAACTTACTTATATTTTAGTGTGTGTATGTGTGTGTGTGTGTGTGTGTGTGTGTGTTGGGGAGAATTAACTCACACAAAAAACTGGATGAAAAATAGTTTTGAAGTTGATTGTAAATACCTTTTAATATCAAAGAAGTCACCTGAAAACATGCATACAAGTAACATTATACAGACTGGATAGGTTATATTTAGGAACATGTATATATATACATTTATACATTCTATAACAATTCGTGAATGTGAAGTAGATCTGGAAAGGATATATGGGAGGGTTTGGAGGGAGGAAAGGGAAGGGATTAAATGTTGTAATTATAGTATCAAAAGCCAAACACATGAAGTTAAAAATATTATGCATAAAATGAACTCTGAGTGGGTGCATAAGGGAAGTGTAACCAAAATTAAGGAGTTTGAAAAAGCCATATGGAAACCTACCAATTCACAAGCATATTAAAATATAATAAATAAGAGTTTGAATTCAAAACTTGCCTAGTGCCTCTGTGCTGCATGCTGCAGAAAGATCATGGCTCTGAGAGTACATGGCTTGATCATCTTCCAAAGACATCTTATTCCCAAGGGGGACCACAACAGATGGCATTCATCATTGGATTCCTCCCAAAGGCCATGAGGACCTTGGAGAGAATGACTTAGAAATACCTCTAAGAGAAACTGAAGAGGAAACAGGCACAGAAGCAAGTCATCTGATTTTAATTGAGAGGTTCAGAATGGAGTTAAATTATGGTGACAGGAAGAAACCTAAAACAATCATTTATTGGCAGGCAGAGTTGAAAGACTATGATATAGAGATCAACCTCTCCCCAAACCATCAAACACACTGGCTAGGACTGGATGAGGCCTGCTATTGGTTCAATTCAAAAAGATGTGGCACCACTTCAAGAGGACATCAATTTCTCTGCTCCACACTATCCTGAGCTGACTACATAGTAAGTTACGCTTTCACAGAATCCTCAAGAGTCTTGAGATGAACCAATCTTCCCATTCAGGGAAGGATGTGTTGGTGTTTGTCTTGCTATAGCCAATAACAAATAGATTGATAAAATTAAAATTAGCTTAGGACTCTTAGGAGAGAGCAAGTAAGCCCATGGATTCAATCTCTAGCATAGAAAATAATCACTTTAAACAGAAGAGCAAGCAAAAAATTTTAGGTAAGTTAAACATCAAAGAAGGGGTAAAAATTTAAATATGCAAGCCCCAGTAAGCATATCCTTGTACTTTATAAACAAATTTTGAGCAGATTAATGATAAATAAGTAAAATAATAAATAAATAAAATAATAAATAAAGCCAAAACAGTTTGAACAGGATAATGTCCGTGGGTTGATAATGCTTCTCTAAGAAGCCAGAAGCTATTAAACCAAACCCTAATACCAGGTATGGGATACTTTCCTACACGTTTTTATATTTATGTAGATTTGAAAAGATAATATTATATAGGAAAGTTTGGTGAAGGAACAAATTTCAATTTCTTATTTTTTGTATGGTTACCTAAAAAATTAAAAGGCATTCTTCTTAATATTATTTTGTGAAATTGGCTTATTACTCATTAGAAATGAACAATATAAGAAACAGTATTTTCAAAGAATTATGCATGTTATACCTATCAATCATACCAAAATATTTGCTTAATGTTTTCACACAATTTTTCTTTATTAATTTATTTTTGTATGTATATGTGTGTGTGTGCCTGCTTGTCTGTATATGCAAAGGCTGTGTGCAGGCAATTGAGGAGGTCAGAAGAGGGCATTGAGTCTCATCAATCTAGAGTTATAGACAGTTGTTAGCCATCATGTTGATGTTACACATTGAACCCAGTGCTCTTAATTGCTGAGCTACCTCTTCAGCTCCCCTTAAAATTTTCATTTGCCACAGAAGTTAAAGTTTGTTACTGAGAAAAATGACAATAACAAATGATCAAATTAAATGTCATTTTAAATTTGATTAACAATCCTGTTTGTAGACTCTTATTTAACACTTCTCTTATTTCCAAAAATATGAAATTCATACTATGAATTTTATTTAAAGTTCCCCTAAGATTAAGGTTATGGGAAATTTTAATAATAATCAGTACAAACAAAATGACAAAGAAAGACAAGTCATGGGTAGTTTACCATATTTTAATATACTTTTAGTTAACTATTTATAACCTTTTTTCTCAGATAAAAGAGTTAAATGAAATTAGAAAATGGCCGCTTGCCATTCCCTCTGTTCCATTAACAGGCTGATTTGAAAATTACTATTATTGAGGTTCAAGATTGTTCCCATTTAATGGAAAAACACACAAAGCAATACATTCTTTTTAATGATACTGGCCATTGGAATCTATGCAGACTTCCATAGCTTTATATTTAAGTAAATATATAAACCTTGGGAGATTTTTTTTTTGTTTGTTTGTTTTGAGAGACAGGGTTTCTCTGTGTAGCTTTGCGCCTTTCCTGGAACTCACTTGGTAGCCCAGGCTGGCCTCGAACTCACAGAGATCCGCCTGACTCTGCCTCCCGAGTGCTGGGATTAAAGGCATGTGCCACCACCGCCCGGCAACCTGGGGAGATTTAAATACAAATTGATTTGTGCTAAAAGTCTTGGCCAACCTGTTAAACATAAAAACTGTTTGCCAGTGTGTCAGTGTTTCTATTCAAAGTGAATGAGAGTAAAAGAGTAGCAAAATGTATAAATCAAACGCGACAATAATCTTTCCCTTTCTCATCAAATCACTTTCAAAGTTTGATTTGGTATTAACACTGTAATTGTTTGTGTCCTTACACACAGGATAAAATTGTCCTAAATAAAGTTATATAAAATATTCCAATCTATAAAAATATTAAGGCTATGAATTATTCTAAAATTTTCTTTGTTTTAATGTTATTGAAAACCTCTCAAATATCTTCCTGTCACCAATGATTCTCAGTTATCTAATACTTCACAATTAAAGAGCTAGAACATAGTTTTTTGTTTTATATTGTTTTTAATTTTTTTTTATTTATTCTTTGTGTTTTTCACATCATGCCTCCTGATACCAGCCACCTTTTTTTAGTGTTAAGTCTTTTCAATGCTGGTGATCAAATCCCGAACACTACACTTACTAGATAAGGGCTATTTTACTGAACTACATCCCTATTCCACCTTGTTTTCATGATTTTAAAATTGAAGAATTTTAAATTTAAAAAAGAGTAGAACAAATTAACTGAGATAATGTTCAACACTACATATTTCAACTATATAATAATTAATAAACTGAACATTGAGTCAGACCACTGCTGAACTAAGGACACTTGCTCAACCATGTTCATGGCATCTTTATTCGGAATAATCTGAAACTGGAAACAACCTAGATGTCCCTCACACAAAGAATGGATAAAGAAAATGTGGAACATTTACACAGTAAAGTCTTACACAGCTCTTAACAAAATGGCATCATGAAATTTGCATGGAAATGGGTGGAACTAGAAAAATATCACCCTGTGCGAGGTAACCCAGACCCAGAAAGACAAACATGGTATGTATTCACTTATAAGTGGATATTAGCTGTTAATAAAAGACAATCACAGACCCAGAAAGGTTAAATAACAAGGAGAGCTCTAAGGGGGAACACATGGATATCCCCAGGAAGGGGAAATAGAATAGATTTTGTGGGTGGACAGGAGACAGGTGGGGATGTGAACAAGAGGAATCAGATGGGGAAAGGAGTAAGAGTATAGGGAGAGATGACTGGAATTAGGCAGTATTTTGTAAGCAATATGGGAACCTAGTGCAGTGGAAGCTTCCTGGAACCTATCAGGGTGACCCTAGTGAGGACTCCTATTAATGGAAGATATGGAGCCTGAGCCAGTCATCTCTGTAACCAGGAAAGGCTTCCAGTAGTGGTACTAGGACACCAGCCCAGCCACAAAACCTACCTAAAACCTGTCTGTCTGCAATATATGCTGGGGCAATGTTGGCTCAGAGCTTGTGGGTGAGGTCAACCAATAATGACTGGTCTAATTTGAGGCCCATGTCAGGAGAGGGAGCCCATGCCCAACACTGCCTGGGTGGCCAGGGACAAGAAGCTGGACAGCCCAGAGACCTAAGGTAGAACAAAACATGACTGCCTCCCAAAAAATAAATCAATAAAAGTATTCTGTTGTACTCAGAGATCATGCCTAGTCTAATCATTTATAAAAGAGGCTTCCTCAGGCAGCTAATGGGGGCAGTTGAGGAGAACCACAGCCAAACATTAGGCAGAACCCCATGGAAAAGGAGGAAAAAGGATTATAGAAGCCAGAGAGGTTGAGGACACCATAAGAACACGGCCCACAGAATCAACTAAGCAGGGCTCATAGGGACTCTACAGAGACTGAAGCGACAGTCTCAGAGCTTGCATGGGTTTGTACTAAGACCTCTGCACATATGCTATGGTTGTTTAGTTTGGGGATTTTATGGGACTCATAGCAGTGAGAGTGGGGATATCTCTGACTCTTTAGCCTGATATTAAGGACCTTTTTCCTCCTACTAGGTTGCCTTATCCAGCATTGATATGAGGGTTTGTGCCTAGCCTTGTTGCATCTTGAGAGTATCCCTAAGAGGCCTACTCTTTTCTTAAGAGACATAAAGGAGTGGTGGATGGGGAGGGGGGATTTGGAAGAGTGGAGGCAGGGGAAATTACAGTTGGGATGTATTATATGAGAGAAGAATAAATTAAAAAAAGAATTGCATTTGATTCAAATAATATATCTCAGTAGTACATGTTGTGTTATAAAATACATTTCTCTTTTAAAGTTTTTCTTTCATAATTGCCTAATGATAAATATTTAAATAAATGCAATTCAAGTATACTTGGAAAAATATGAAAATGAAACCATCAGACAAAAGATTATAAATATCAAGAGCAAACCTAAAAGACATTATACATTTTACCATTTGCCCAAAATACACAGTAGAAAGTTTTATTGAAAAAAAATCCACCTTCTAGAATTTTTCAACCTAATCTTACAAAATGGAAAAGTTGCATGTGATTGCTTATACATGGCATTGTTTACTGTTGGTATTACTGCTATGGGATTTGAGTTTTCTTTTACATATCCTCTTAATCAAATGGCCTTTTAAAGCTGCTGGCTGTAACACAAGTCTTAGAGTTTTTATTTTTATTTCTTCCATTCTTTTTTAGCCATGCATGGAAGGTAAAGGTCATCATCAACTGCATAGAGAGTTTCACACCAGGTTTACTACTTGGAACCAATCTCAAAACAAAATTCTTCAGAAATCTTATCTCATGTGTTACCTAAATAAAGCTGAAATATTTCTACTTTACTTGAATCAGTCAGTCTTTCAATGAACCAGTCAGAATAAATACTATCAAAGCGCTGTAGAATGCTTTAAAAATTATTCACTTCCTACACATGAATGGGATTTGTGAAGCATTAGCACAAGTTGGATGTACTCAACACTCTTTGTTGTTGAGATTTCTTCACCACATAGCATAGGTTCCAAGCCCTGCTCTATCATTCACAGATGTGAGATTTTCTTTGATTTGGCTCTCTCCTCTGTGGTAAATCACACCATTGGGGGTTCAATAAGGGTGGAAATTTGTATATCCATAGAGCTCTTCAAGTACTTATTAAATGATATTCCCTTCCCTTATGTCTTCTATATTAGATGAGATTTAACGTGCACTTAAGAATATTTTCAAGAGTATGATAGACTGTATAGTCTAGAAAAGGTCAGAAAAAGTCTTTACTAGATATTTCATTACTGTACCAAAGTTTCCATGATAAACAATTCAAGGGATGAAAAAAAATCTTTGCTCACAATTTCAAAGGATTTTGCCCAAGTTCAGCTGAGTTCACTGCATTGAACCTAAAGTGATATTATCATGGTATTACAAGCATGTGACAGAGGCCAGGAAACCTAAAAGACTAAGATAAAATGTAATCCCCACTGACACATGCCCAGTGTTCTACTTTCTTAGCTAGGCCCAACCTCCTGAAAGTTTCTAGAACCTCTAATATATCACCATTAGCAGAACACTTTTCATATTTAAACCACAATAGGTCTTGTAATGCTTGATTTTAAAAATGTAGCAAGTAGAGAGATGTACATTTTCAATAGAAAGATATAAGAATCCCATTAGGAATGGCAGAACAACAACAAACAGCAAAACAAAACTCACAATGATAAACTAGAGCACATGTTATCATCATTTTGGACTTTACTGAGCTCATTAGTTCTGTGGTGTGCAAAATCAGTCTTCATATGGAAAAGAGCCAAAGCTGCCATCAAAATTTAAGATTCAATGGCATTCCAGCTCAGTTATAAAATACCCTAGGTAAAATCAGTCTGTCTGAAATCATATAGCTAATCACTACATATCAATAAGTATACAATCATTACATTTACAACTATTCCTATTGTTGAATCATTCATCTAAAAACTCTTACTTTGTAAATAATAATTTGATGAACATTCAAGAAACAAAGCTAGTTTAAGCAAAAGAAATGTAGGCAAAACGGGCATATAAATTAGCATGTGGATTATTTGCCTTAACATTTATATAGCTAAATTAAATGAACATTATAAAAATAGATGTTCAGAAAATCCTTTCATGAAAATAAATATTCAAATTATATTGGAAAAAAGAAACTTGTAAGAATTGCTCAGTAAGAAACTCAGCATGTTAATTTATATTTATAATTCTAGCACTTTGGAAGCTGTTACAGAAGGATTACTACAAGTCTGAGTGAAGCCTAAACCATAGACTGAGACTCTATGTTAAAAAAAAATCCCTGAATTCAGCTAGCAAAACGGCTAAGCTTGCCACATGGCTACAGACCTGAGTTGGAATTCTTAGACACAGTAGAAAGAGGACTAAATCCCAAAAGCTATCCTCTGACATTCTCACATATGTCTTGGCACTATGCCTGCACAACCACACACACACACATACTCACACATACATGCATGCGCACACACATGCACATGCATACTCAAACACACTTGATACTGTTTTATTATTTAAATCAATTTAAATAAATTTTGATCATATTCTTCCCCTCCTCCAAGTTAGTCCAGATCCTTTCCTCCTCCCTCCCCACACAATTTTAATTCCTTCTAAAAAATATCAAAGGCCCAATACAACAACACAATGCTCCAAAACTAGAAAACAAAATACAACATAACCAAAAAAAAAAGAACAATAAAAAGCTGACTGAATAAAAGCACACAAAAATCTGTGGAGTCCAATATTTTTTGGTCAACTACTCCTGAATGTAAAATCAGCCCTAGAATGGTTGATATATCCAGTGTCATTCCATTGGAGAAAACTGATTTTCCCTCTCCCTGCAGATATAAATGGAATTTCCACTGTTAACCTTGACACTAATGGCTAGGTTTACATTCATTCATTCATTCATTCATTTTTAAAGTATGACAAAATAGAAGACAAGCTAAAACAAAAACTGTACATTGCTTGCTGTCAAACATGACAGACCAACAAAGGGAAAAGAGCCCAAGAGAACAAGAGTCAGAAACTCACTCAATTGCAAACTCAGGAATCCCATAAACATAAACTAGAATCCGTAATATAAACACCAGACCTGGTGCATACATAACTGAAGGCCCTGTGCATGCTGCTTCAGTTTCTGTGAATTTATATGAGCTTTGCTCACATTGATTTAGAGAGCCTTGTTTTCCTGGTGTCCTCCATCCTCTCTGACTTTTATATTCCTTCTGCCTCCTCTTCCTTGGGGTTTCCTGAGATCTGTGGGGAAGGATTTGATGGAGACATCCCATTCAGGCCTATGTGTTCCAAGGTATCTTACTCTCTGTGTAATATCTGGCTGTAGGTCTCTATATTTATTCCAGTCTCCTGCAGGAGGAAGCTTCTGTGGTGATGATTAAACAAGGCTCTGATCTATGAGTATAGCAGATTATCATTAGTAGTCATTTTATAACTACATTTTAATTTTATTTTTAGACCATAAGTATTTGGTTTTGCCCTAGGTCCCTGGGCTATCTACTGTCAGATTCTTGGTCACTCAAGCAGTGTTGGGTATGGTTTCCATGTCATGTAGAAGACCTGAAATTAGTTCAGTTATTGGTTGGTTACTCACACAAGTTTTGTACCAACATTGCCCTAGCATAACTTGCAGGCATGACACCATTGATGATCAAAGGGTTTGAGGATGGGTTGGTGTTCACATTTCTATTTTGACAACTGCAGAGTATCTTCCTATAAGAAAGATACTAGAACATAGGGGTGAAGGCAATATGTAGATACCAGCTAGACACCTCTATGTTCAATGAGTTGTGTAGGTGTTGTCTTAAGCATTGGGTCTTTCTGTCAGTATGTGGCTTGGCAACAGCCTGGGTTGTGTGAAGATTCCTTTGGGACCCCTTCAGACAATGATTCAATTTTATATAACAGAAACCCATTAGTGAAAGTTTTGTTTGGTAACAAGAGATGACCAGTTGCGACTCACTCTTCTCCATTATTTTGAGTTTCATGTAGATCACCTTCATATATGTTTATGTAGGATGTTGCTACTATATTAGGTTTCAATACTAGCCCTCAGTTGTTCCTTAATTTTAGTTGTCTCTCATATTTCCTCCCACTATGCCCTCTCACCTTCCCATCCCCATGTGATCCTCAAATTCTAGAGCCCCCATCCACCCATAAATATCTATTCTATTTCCCTTTCCTAAGAAGACCTACCTGTTCACTCTAGTCCATTACTCTATATCTACCTTCAGTGGTTCTATGGATTTTAGCATGGTTATCACTGACTTAACAGCTAATATCCACATATAAGTGAATACATACCATATTTGTCTTTCTGGGTCAAGGGTAACCTCACAGAGGATAAATTTTTTCTAGTTCCCTCCATTTGATGCAAATATCATAATGTCATTTTCTTAATGGCTGAGTAATGCTCTTTTGTGTAATTGTACATTTTCTTTATCCATTCTTGTGTTGAGGGACATCTAAGTTGTTTCCAATTTCTGGCTATTATAAAAAGAGAGCTGCAATGAATATGGTTACCTATCTTTCTGTGTTATGATAAAGCAGTCTTTGGGTATATGCCCAAGAGTGGTATAGCTGGGTCTTGAAGAAGATCAATTCCCATCTTCCTAAGGAACCACTCTTATTTGCATAGTGGTTCTACAAGTTTGCACACCCAATGGCAATATGAGTGTTGCTCTTGTTCCACATCCTGCCCAGAATGAGCTATCACCTGTAATATTGATATTAGTCATTCTGACAGATGTAATATGAAATCTCAAAGTAGTTTTGACTTGCATTTCCTTGATGACTAAGGATTTTTAATTATTTCTTTGAATGTTTCTGAGACATTTGAGTTTCCTCTATTAAGAATCTTCTGTTTAGGTATGTACATCATTTAGACTGAGGTATTTTTTCTTGATATCTAATTTCCTGAGTTCTTTATATATTTTGTATATCAGCACTCTATCAGATGTGTAGTTGGTAAAAATCTTTTCCTGTTCTGTAGGCTTCCAATGTTTGAATAATGATGTCCTTTGCCAGGCAGAAGCTTCTCAGTTTCATGAGGTCCTATTTATTAATTATAGATCTTAGTGTCTGTGCTGATGGTACTTTGTTCAGGAAGGCTTCTCCTGTGCCAATGAGTTCAAGACTATTCCCAACTTTTTCTTCTGTCAGGTTCTTTGTATCTGGTTTTAGGTTGAGGTCTTTGATCTGCTTGGACTTGAGTTTTGTACAGAGTGATAAATATGGATTTATTTGCATTCTTCTACATGAAGACATCCAGTTTGTTTTAGTTATCCTGTTTTTGTGTGTGTGTGTGTATGTGTGTGTTTCCGCATGAATCTGAAGATTATCCTTTCAAGGACTGTGAATAAATTGTGTTGGAATTTTGATGAGGATTGCACTGAGATTACTTTTGGTAGGATGGCCATTTTTACTATGTCAGTCTTTTTGATCCATGAGCATGGAAGATTTTCCCATTTTTGATATCTTCTTTAATTTCTTCTTCAATGACTTGAAGATTTTTATCATAAAAGTCTTTAACATGCTTGGGTAGACATACCCCAATATATTTTGTATTATTTGAGTATATTGTGAAAGGTGTTGTTTCCCTGACTTCTTTTCTCAAACCGTTTGTCATTTGTATATAGAAAAGATACTGATTTTTGTGAGTTAATTGTACAAACAGCTACTTCACTGAATGTGTGATAATAAATTTTTTTAAATGCAAACAACTCTCCAACATTTTTTGTTAGAAAGAAATAAAGTCAAAGAATGACTATGAACAACAGAATATGTGGGAAATTATGGTTAAAGTGGGATTGTGTTGATTTTTTCTTTATGATTTGGGTATTCTTAAAAGTGGAATATTACAGTCTTTTAGAAGTATAGTATTGTAGCTTATCTCTTCCTTCAAATCATTTAATATTTGCTTTTTATATTTATGTGCTCTGATACTGAGTACACATAGGTATTTACAAATTTGTCTTCTTGATGAAGAGCTCTCTAACATGTTACAGTGACCTGCTTTCCATTTACAGATTTAAATGTGTATTTGGTCTGAAATGTAGTTATGCTTAATCTCTTTGAATGCCATTTATATGTAATTTCTTTTCACTTTTATTCCCCTTCAGCCTGTGTGCCTCTTTAAAAATGAAACATCTCTTGTATATTGCATTAACTTAGTCAACTCATGTTTTTTATCCATATATTCTTGCTGTATCTTTAATTTTTATTTTTAATGTGCATGCACATGTGTATAAATGTTTGTATGTATGTGGGTGTACATGTGTGATGGTGAATATGCATGTGTTGTTTGTATGAAGGCCTGAAGTTCATATCTGCTATCTTCTTAAACTGTTCTCCACTTTATTAAGTGAAGTTTCTTGTTGAACCCAGAGCTCACTGATGCTCAATCATCTAGCTAGCCACCGTTCCCCAAGAATCTCTTGTCTCTGCCTACTGAGTGCTGTGGTTGTAGGTGACCATCATGCCTGCCCAGCTTTTACATTGAGTTCTGGGTTAGTGTGTGTGTGTGTGTGTGTGTGTGTGTGTGTGTGTGTATGTACAAGTCACTTACTTGCAATCATACACAGAGAGACATACATTAAATACAAGGTAATGAAAATCAAATAAGATCCATAAGAGAATTAATTCTTGACATAAGTGTCTTTGGGTATTTCACTTATATAAGATGCCATAGTGAAGAAAATTTACAAGATTATGTGTTCAATTTTTGCAACCTCCTTTGAGCTTGAACTTACTAAAAAGCAGAAGTTAAAAATATAAGACTTTGTGAGTTCGAGGCCAGCCCGGGCTACCGAGTGTGTTCTAGGAAAGGTGCAAAGCTACACAGAGAAACCCTGTCTCGAAAAACCAAAAATAAATAAATAAATAAATAAATAAATAAATAAATAAGACTAATCAAACTTGGAAATCATGGTTTGATATGTGTTGGCATTAAGGAGTTTCTAGTTCGGTGCATATTTTATTTTTTTCTATCATAAAGTTAAAATAAAAATAATTATATCTAAACATGTCTCATTCTCAATATTTTACACATGAGCATTTTTAAGTTGTCCCATCTTGGACTAGCTGCAAACATGTTCTCAGCAAATCTCATGTGTCAACATATTCTTTTCACATCAAACTTCCTTTTTATTAATTAAATTTATTCACTTATTTTATGTCCTGACTGTAGTTTTCCCTCCTCCATCTCCTCCCATTCCCTCCTCCTCTTCCCTTTTGCTTCTCCCAATCTGCTTCTCCTCTGTTTCTGTTCAGAAAGTGGCAGACTCCCATGGGTATCCACAAAGCATGGCACATCAAGTAGAGGTAGAACTAAGCTCCTTCCCTTTTATTAATACTGGACAAGACAGCCCAGTATGAGCAATAGATTCCCAAGAGCCAGCCAAAGCATTAAGGACAGCCCCTGCTTCCACTGTTAGGAGCCCCACAAGAAGACCAAGCTACACAATTGTCACATATATGCAAAGGGCCTAGGTCAGTCCCATGCAGGCTCACTGGTTGTCAGGACAGTCTCTGTGAGTTTCTATGAGCTCAAGTTAGTTAATTCTATGGATTTTCATATGATGTCCTTGATCCCCTGGCTCCTACAATCCTTCCTCCTTCTCTTCAGCAATATTCCCTGAGCTTACCATAATGTTTGGATATTGAGTTTCTGCATCTGTTGTGATCAATGACTAGATGAAGACTCTATGATGACAATTGCAGTAGTCACCAATCTAACCTCTCTTGGTCTTTGTGTTGTAGCATGGTTATCCTTTACTTTAGAGTTAATATCCACTTACAAGTGAGTACATTCCACTTTGTCTTTCTGGGTCTGGGTTACCTCACTTCGAATAATTTTTTTTCTACTTCTATACATTTGCCTTCAAATTTCATGATATCATTGTTTTTAACAGCTGAGTAATAGTTTATCATGTAAATGTACCACATTTTCTTTATCTGTTCTTCAGTTGAGGGGCCTCGAGGTTGTCTCCAGGCTCTGGATATTATGAATAAAGCTGCTATGAACATAGCTGAGCAAGTGTCTTTGTGATGTGATTGAGCATCCTTTGGATATATGCCCCAAAGTTCACCTCAAACCTCTAAATCTATTATCACTGATTTAGTTTCTCAATCAACAGAGAAAAATCAGGCAGATTTTCTTAAAATCTCTTAATTTTTAAATACCCCTTAAATGGCAAGTAAAAGCTAATCTCTCTTTCATTTGAAAATACATATTTAAAGATACTTAATCTCTTTAACTGAAAGTATGCCCTTATTTTGTTACACACAAATAAAGCAACACAATCACTTTTTCTTTTTTATTTATTTTTTTGTTTGCTTTGAGATTATAATATAATTACATTTCTCCATTCCCTTTCTTCCCTCTAAATCCTCCCATATACACCCTTTCTCTTTCACTTTCAAAGCCATGCCCCCTTTTCATTAATTTTTATTTTAGTATATGTAATGCATTTTCTTTCATGATCACAAAAGCACTTTTTGAGGCAAAGAAAAATCTGACAGAATTGTGTAGTGATTTGCCTGCAGGCTTTACAGCAAGCAAGGAAAAAAAACATTCAGGGTGAGATAACAATGAAACTCAGCTCAGTCTGATTTTATCATGGCAAGCACTAGACCAGTACTTCTGGAGTCTGGCCCAGACCATTTTCCTTTAGTCTTAATTTAAGCACAGCACAATTTTAGAATAACATATTCAGGTAACAATTAACTCACCCCCATGAGTGTACAACAAAGCTTAAGACATGTTTATATTGAAGTTCTTAGCAAAGTACAAATGGATTTATCCATAAGATGGTTTCTTGTTTACTCAGAAATAATGTTCAATATTAGGATCTAGGGAGAATGACTGAAGTAAATATAACACCTGTAGGTGTCAGGATTGGCCTGACCCTAAAATAACATCGAAGTCACTTAAGCTGTTGGAAAGCACAAGTGACATCACTCATAATAATGGGTTTTATAATCTAAAAGTAATACTCAAGATCTAGGAGAAAGAGTCTGAGATAAGTAAAAACAAAAATTCTGGAAAATATGGGCAGAGCCTGTCTCACCAGACAGCAAGGATCACCAGGTTGCAAAACTACATCATTCCTGGCATTCCAGGAAGAGCAGCTACACACTTCATTCCATTGACGAGATAAACAGTGTTATTGTTTATCTCTTGTATTGTTTATTGTATTGTCCTGGCTTCTCCAGTGCTTATGTATATGCACAAAGTCTTTTGCCCACTACAGGATTTCAGTTCCAAATACTCAAAGCTCAACTGCTAGTTACACTCTTTTGACTATAGATCTTGCTTCTCTTTGGTCAGCAAAGTGTACTCAGGTTAAATATCCCACACATGGGTATGGAAAAAAAGACAAAGAAAACTGAAAGAAATAACTAATCTACTGTCATGGCTCATCTGAGCCTACATCAAGCTAACAAACCCTTAGTGTGTGGTCTACAAGTTGCTGCCCCATACCCACAGACAGGCTACAATATACCTGAGGACAAATAAGAAGGCAAGAAGAACATGTGCAAGTTCCTTGAGGAAATGCAGACATCCACAGCTTCAAACATTTGCATGAAAGATATAATCCTTGTGTTTGGCATATCTCATTGATGCACAGACCCTCCAATTCTTGTTGTAGTTGAGCAAGGTGGTCATGCCCTTGTGTTTGGCTTGAAGTCAAAGACCTTAAAGTTCTCAGAAATGTGTTCTGATGTCAAAGACTTGTGGTCTCCACCAACCTCCCATGTATGAGGAACCTGATTAGCAAATAGTCTGTATTTTTATTGTTATTTGGTTGTAACCACCTTGGTCCTGGGATATTCCAGGATAGGAAGATCCTCAGGCTTGGCCCAGGAACTATCAGAGAACTGAACAGACTATAAGCAATCACCATGATGCTTTAGGAATGGCAGTGCTTGATCAACTTCTCCTCAGTCAGGTATCGATGGCACTTAATCTGGTTAACTGTGGGCTTACTTTTAAGCTGGGTTTATTTATGATCTTCTCAGTTGAAAGTAAAGACATGAACTGCTATGACCAGACCATCACCCACTAACTGTTCCATGACTATCCAAGTGCCCACAAAATAGGTGTCTTAGTTAGGATTTCTATTACTGTGAAGAGAAACCATTATCATGGCAATTCTTTTAAAGGAAAACATTTCACTGAAGTGGTAGCTTACAGTTAAAGAAGTTTAGTCCATTATCATTATAGCAGGGAGCATGGAGGTTTGCAGGTACACAAGGTGCTAGCTACAATTTGGTCAGAAAGCAAAAGGAAGTGGAATCCATGTCACACTGAGGGAAGCTTGAGCAAAAGAGACCTCAAAGCCTATACCCAGGAGTGGCACACTTCCTCCAATGACGCCACACTCACTCCAACAAAGCCACACCTCATAATAGTACCACTCTCTTTGGCAGCCATTTTCTTTCAAACCACCACTATCAGTGTCACTGGGAAACATGTAGTCTGATGCACCCAATAGAAAATAGTCAGGTCTAAGCTTGAAGACTGTTGAGCAGTAAATATGGTAGAGGCCCAGGTAGTCCAGCTTCAGGTCACTAAGCATGCTCTAGTAGTCTCCTTTCAATGTACTCTTGTTGTAGAATGTACACCACAGCTTGTTGATGATAAAGGTCTCCTGGTTCTGCTCTTTGAGCTTCTCTTGGAGAGCCACCCTCACTTCCTTCTCATTCTGGTATACCTGGTTACAAACAATGTGACAATACTCAATGTAAACAGCAGCCTTCAAAGCCTCAGTCAACTGACCGGGAGAGGACTTGCAGTTGCCCAAGCTCAGGGTGGACATCTTAGCATTGTTGTTGACCTCCAGAAGGCTGATTGTAATTGCTTCGTGCTATACAACCTGGCCATAACTATGCCAATATGATCACTTTAAATCAAATATCAATGTATGCAAAAAATAATGGTGCATTGCAGTGAGACTCCAGAAGCTTTGTATTTTTATTTCTGCAGTTGAAAAAATTCTCAGAAAGATGAAAAGTACAAAAATTTCAAGAAATGCCAAAAATTTCTCATTTATTTCATAATTAAAGCAAAACTAAACAGTTCCTGCCCATGACATTTCCTAATTATCTCATTGTGAAGTCAGTAAATCATTTTGATACCAATGGTTGCTAGCATATGATAGTATGCCCTTTGAACATGTGTTTCTGAAATAGACAACAGCAATATTTTTTTTAAAAAATAATTTGAAAATTGTATTTAACTTAAAAGTTCTAGTAAGAATTTTGGGTGAAAATCTATAGAAACATTTTGTTTACTTGGGCAAATAGAAAACTTATATTTTCTTTTATTTTAAACTCAAAAAAATAATTATTTACAAGATTTTTTCATGATTTAATACTTCACTTTATATTTTATTCTCAAAATTGTGACTATTTTGAATTTTATTTCATTTTATTCATCATTTCAGACATTTGTTTTGTTTGAAATACCCTATATTGTAACTAAAACTTCCAAAATCCTTATCTCATACCATCTACACTTAACAGCATTCATAAAATGTTATAGAAAGTATTGTGTTAGTTCTATGGACACATTATGATATCCATGTATTGGCAGGCATTTTAAAATTTTACAATTAAAATTATTTGGTGGTTAAAAACCAAACTAAATCAAGACAGAAGAATTTAAATAGTTCAACTTTTATAAGACAGTGTTCCTACACTTTTTTGTAACCATTAGTGGAAACCTCTTCTTTCTGGGTAATTATATGTCATTGTGACATTAGACATTCTGGGTTATTGCTTTTATGAAATTCACTACTATGTATAATGCACTTCTTTTATAGTATATATTTGAGATAAATTCTGCTTTAATGTGAATGTTATCCCTACGAAAAGGAAAATAATGTTCTGTTGAGAATTTCAAATCTTTTGAACAATGGTTGGAAAAAGGAAATGAATGACTCATGACAGATAGTGGGGATAGGAAGAAATTGGAAAGGAGATTGGAGAGGTTGACTTGATGAAAATTTATTTTATGCATGTACAAAATTAAAAATAAATATTAAGTGAGAAAACTTTAAAATAATATATATTAGACTATTAATATTCATCATTACTCCATTTTTTGTTTCTGTTTGTTTTGTTTTGTTTTGTTTTGTTTTTTGCTGAAACAGGCCTTCAGCATGATCATGGCACTTGCTATTTTACAGATTATTTACAAAATAATTATCAGGAGACATTTTAAATTGCTAAAAGTAACTTTTCCCCAAAGTGACAAAGTAAAATGGATTTTGTTGAAGGCAATCTTTTATATACATTATACAAAAAAAAAACATTGCATCCTTATAGAACTTAGAAGAATTAATGTTTCAAGAGAAATTTGTCATTTTATATACATTTACATGTAACAAACTGAACACAACAGATCTCACAAAGCTTCCTGTTTATACTTGTATTTCATCATATTAACATATTTTCCTTTAGCTTTCAACTTCTTCTTTGTTTGTTTGTTTTTCGTTGTTTGCTTGTTTTTTAGAGACAGAGTTTCTCTGTGTGGTCCTGGCTGTCCTGGAATTCATTCTGTAGACCAGTAGCTCAGGCTAGCTTCCAACTCACAGAGATCGACCTGCCTCTGCCTCCTGAGTGCTGGGATTAAAAGCATGTGTCACCACCATCTTATAGCTGTCTATTTCTTATTGAGATGACAGTACTTTACTGTACTTCAATTTCCTTACCAGTTAAAATAAGTTAGTTGCCCAATAGAGACACAATGTTATTGTTTACTGAATAAAAACTTTTCTATATGTATTAACCAATATTACTATTACAAATATCACCCTTACAATTATTGCTTTAACATTTATTTACTAGTGCATGAACCAGCAAGTGAAAGATAAATAAGACAATGCCATTCTTGAGAAGTACAGAAATTCCTTGCATACATTCTCATAATGTAATAGGTAACTATAAGGTATATAAGATACAAATGAATTCCTATCACTGAAATTATAACTGGGAAGAAAATAGACATATTGCATGATTTTAATATTTATGTTTTGATTTCTAATTTATCTAGTTATTACTGAATTGAGTTATCATTATTAATTGAGTCTGTGGTATGGAAAATTTGCAGCTCTCTAATTTTTAGCTAGAATGTTTTCATAAATCATAGTGTAGGAGGTCACTGTCTCTCAATCAACTTCATTATATTTGAGTTTCTACATTCTTCAGTCTAACATACTATGTGCAAAATATACAGAAAAACAAAGCAATATAATAAATCAAGCTTACAGGAATTTAGGACTTAAAATACCCCTCCTATAAATAAAAGAAATACTAGAATGTTTATTATAGGCACAAGAACTCTACTCAAATACTCACACTGTTAGTGGTGAATTGATGTTGCCAGAAGCACACTTCTAATCAACCCATGAAATAAAATGACTTCCTTTTAAAAAGTTACAAAATAAGCATTCTAATAAGGAAGCTTTATGTAGAAAAATAGAATACAATATAATTATAGAGAGCAAGAGCTTGTAGGAAACAATTACTCACTCTTTTGCCTTTATAAAATTATAACAAGGAATGAGTCTGAGACCTTCTGAGACAAATTATATAATCAGAAATGAATTATACAGTATGTTTTCAATATATTCTTCTATTTTTAACAAAGTTCATGCAGAATATTACCATTTACTGCAGGGCAAAAAATGTACATCATCAATGAATGTCTCTGTGTATGAATAATAAAAATGACAGCCATCATTTATTAAGTTTTCATTATGTCAGATTTTAATCAATTATCTTAAATACATTAACTGGAGAACAAATGTTAATCCCAAATGGAGAAGACTTAGACAAGTTTCTGATGGTTACAGGGAAGACAGTGTCCTTAAACACTGAAAATTATCTGAAGAAGGAAACTGCACGACTGTTCTTTGTACTTGAAAGCAAGGTACTATAGTAAATTGAGATTTAGTTCCAGATCTGTTATCATGCTTGCATACATATGACACAAAACACTCTCTGCTTGTTGTAAACACAGTCATTATCAAGAGTGATGGAGAAAAGGGAAACTTTGGACAAAATGTTGATGGAGTATATCCATACTGTATTAAGGAAGAATACAAGATGAGCATTCAGAAGGCACAAGCCTCAATGCATGGGTTTTGAGGAAAGGAACATGAATGGTGTGGAGTAGCAATTTGTGATGAGGTCCCTGCTTTACCACTAGGCCTATACTGGTCTGTGGAGTACTTACATGGCAAGAGATTTAGTATCTCTTCCTTGAGAATTTAAATATTCACAGCATTCAAACAAATATTCCTCCTACACATTTTAAATATCATCCAAGGGAGTGTTATTACTGTGGCAGTGAATCATTGAATTTCTTATTTGCAAAGCACATTTTTTTTGTTTGTCTCTTTTTTGGGGCACTGAATTATCTACATGACACTTTCAACTTTATAGAGCCCTCTATACATCTACATTGAAAACATTCTTATTTCTCTCCAACATCTTCATATCACAGGAAGTTTGTTTCATTCCTGGGCAGCTCTCTGTTAGGAAGAGGTTTGCAAGACACACGTGTGTCAGTGTATGTATGTACATTGTAGTTGATTGTGGTGTGTGTGGTGTATGTCCAGTAACATCTGTTCATGTACCTGTGCATACATGCAGAAGTCAGAACAGAACATTAAGTGTCCTGTGCTATCACTGTCTCCTTTATTCCCTTGAACAATGTTTCTCACTGAAAGTGAAGCAAGGATGACAGCCAACAAATCTCTGGGATCTTACTGCCTCCACCACTCACACCCAGCTTTTTATGAGGGGACTGGGATCTGAATTCAGTTCCTCAAGCTTCTGAAGCAAACACTCTAACTGACTGAGCCAGTTCTCCAGCTTCCAGGTTATGAATTAAGGTTTTTAATTAGGGACTCCCTCACCCAAGGAAGTTACAAAAGTGTTATTTGCTATAAAAGTACAGGAGACCTGGGAAAGAGCTGTTTTAACTCTCTCCCTGGGTGTTTTTCCTTGCTCATAAATATTTGAAGACTGTTTATTATAAGGAGAAAACGTGGGCTGAAACTGCTAGGACAAAGGACTGGGGAAAGGGTTAATCTTTTGAAAAGTTCGGTGACCCCAGCTTTACTTTCTTTTTCTTAGTGCATGGTAGTTGTTGGTAACTGATGATGGAAGTGAGAGGTGGCTGGCAAATTCCCACTCCTGTTGAGCATCTGCCCACCAACTCTACATGATTGCGCCAACATGCATGGGAGCATTTCTTTCTGTTGTCTTTTATTCTTCAATTATGGCCCTAACTGAATATGCTCAAAGATATGTATCTTTTTTTATTTATTTATCATGTATACAGTGTTCTTCCTGTTTGTACTCCAGAAGAGGGCACCAGATCTCGTTACTTGTGGTTGTGAGCCACCATGTGGTTGCTGGGAATTGAACTCAGGACCTCTGGAAGAACAGCCAGTGCTTTTAACCTCTGAACCACCTCTCCAGCCCAGATATGTATCTTAAATTGAGCACGTGCACAGATGTTTCCGTCCTAAAGAGTCTCCTACATGTGAATATGTATAGGCCTTCTTAATAAATGCTACATCTTTTCACTGTTGGAGGAAAGCATGACTTGTTTGAGAGCTGTGCTGTGCTACCTACAGGTAATAAAAAAAAAATCCTTCATTTTTTTGCATTGATTTGATTTTTTTTTGGTTTTGCAATTGTAAACCCATTGTGTTCACTTACATAAGTATAAAATTAAGTAAAATAGAGGGTGATTTTTGTTTAAACATTCAAAATTGTTCTGATTGTTGGTAGAGATGGAATAGTTCAATGAAGGAATAAATTAGCATGTTTTAAAAACAACAAGAATGTTTAACAACCCCCTCTGATATGTCTTTATTAAAAATATACTTAGTGAGAACTGTTTGTCACTATAGTTCAGAATGACTTAAGTTTGAAGTCAACAAAACTTAAACCTGGTATATGATTATAAACAGAGTCTCTGCTAAGACAGGACTGGTAAGAAATATTAAACTTTGTCTCTTTAACCAAAATTTAGAAAATGTCCTCCAAGCTTTCTCTTTGTCAGGCCTTCACCTTGGCTTCTGTGTATCTTTGCTATGTCTAGCCATAGAAAGTAAATTGACATAGTTCTCCTACTCATGATATTTTCTTCCAGTAATTTTAATCTATTAATCTCCCTAATCTGCCATTTGGCCATGAATTCCCACTTATCCATTTTACATTTGTAATTGATTTTTTGGCTTTGCAATTGTAATAAATTGGGCACTGGAGTCATTTTTCCCATGTACTAGTTCTGAATAAAAGCTATCTTGAATGCTTTGTTGTGTGCTTTGTTTTTTTCCTTAACAAAGGAAATAAAGTAGCTGATACATCATATCTAAACAGATATTTAGTCAACTACTGTCATACAACTCTATCAGTACCATGTCTGGAAACTTCATTTTCATTATGATTATGTAAATGTGTTAACAGATGTGGATTTCTGTTCAGGTATATTAGAGAAAGTAGTATTTCCAGTAACATTACAAAACTAAAATTAATTTGATTTATATGTGCTAAACATAACAGTTTGTGTATTATAATGTTCTTCACAGGAAAGAAACAAGAGAATAAGGGAAATGTTGGACATCATGAAAAATAATTTAACTGGGCTTATATCCTAAATTTGAGACAGTTCAAATTTGATGCAAATAAATTATATGTATTCTTTTTCTTGACAGCAATATCATTAAGCATAATAACTGAGCTACCTTGGTACTTTGAACTCTATTATATGTTTATTCTTTGTCTTCATAACACTTTATGCTCCAAGTCACCATGTCTAAAATTATCTCTTGCAAACTTTGACCCTTTTTATAATGAAAAGTAAGATGTATTCACAGTGTATTAATTAGCCTTCTTCAGTCCTTGCTATTTCCATTCCTGAGAACTCAGGTACCTTAGAGATTATGTACTTGAGGAGACAATAGATTCTACTTCATTCCTTAACAGTTCCCCTATTTCACTAGAAAATCAATATGCGCTCATCACACTATAGAAAGCAGTCCTCATAAAATGTGGTTTTGTCTAATCCTTCGAGAAAAGGGAGCTGGTGAAAGGAATCATGAGAAAGTAAGATCCTGAGTTTAATTAAGTGTGCCAGATTCCCACACCATCCTCCCTTCTCATGCACTCTCACTTGTTTTTTGAAGGTGATTTGAGATTTCTAATACCTCCCTAGACATGGCTTTCCCAGGAATGGAGTCTAAGCTGGATACATTCATCATCTTATTAGATCATTGGTCCTCTAAGATAAATTTAAAGACAGGCCTAATATTGGGGATGTAGAGTTGTCAATGCTTTAAAAACATGTATGTAAACAAATCAAATTTGGATTGTCAGAGTTCTCTAGTGTAACAGAACTTATAGAATGAATATATATATGAAATATACACATATACATATACATATACATATACATATACATATACATATACATATATGAAGTGAATATATTGGAATGATTTACAGCCTGGAGTCCAGCTAATCCAACAATGGTTGGCTGTCAACAGAAAGTTCAAAGATCCAGTAGTTAATCAGTGTGCAAGGATGGATGTCTCAGCTGATCTTCAGTTTATGTTGCAATCCAAAAGTAGAATGCTCCAATGCCAGTAAAGGAATTGATGTGCTATCAAGGTAAGCAGATGATGAGCAAAAGCTTCCTTCTTCCATGTCTTTATATAGGCTTCCAGCAGAAGGTATGGCCCAGATTAAAGGTGTGTCTTCCTATTTTACGATCTGGATTAAAGGTGTATGTCTTCCTACATCAAAGGTCAGGACTAGAAGTAGATTCACGCACTTCAAACCAAGGAAAATCTAATCTCTCACAGGTGTTCCATCCGTTTCTGGATTGTAGTTAAATACAGATGTGGCCAAGTTCACAACAAAGAATAGCCATCAAATATATCATTGTGGAGCTCATCCATGTTATTTGGCATGACCTGAGCCCTGGCAATCTGAGACTTTCAGCTATTTACAACATTCAAGATAAATCTTGAGTTTGTCAACTTAGAAAAGGCTTAAAACACAAAAGTCAGCAAATTTCATTATGCTGTACCCCAGGAATGTGTTCAACACTATTTCCACTGAAAAGTGACATTTATGTGTGTTTTCTGAAGTCTGTAGTAATTCCATTATAACCACTAAAATATAGATGGTAGTATGGATAGACAATGACAGATAATGACAAACATCTTCCAACTGATTTCCTGGAATTCACACTGTTAGAAATCAATCACTCTCAGTAAAATTCAGCTACTCATGACAAACATATTAAGGAGAGTACATGTATACACTGTTATTTATAGCTGACCTTCCAGTCCAGACTAGAATAAAATTCTAGTCATGAGAGTAAGTCATTCAAATCATGAAACTCAGAAAACTTCAGATAATTATGGACCTTATCCACTAGTTATATCTTCCTCATAAAAGGACTTCAATCTTTAAACACACCAAAATCTATGTATTAGATGTATGTCATGAGGAAAATTTCATTTGCTATTCAATATGCTTAAAACTCTGAACATGCCATCATAATCAAATGAATGTCTAATTATGTTCTATAGACAAAATTAGTCCATAAAATAGATTGCTGGAATTTATTGGTTATATAGAAAGTTTGTTTAATTTATTTGCTCAATTCAGGAAGACCTTGAGAGATTGTGACAGAAGTCAAATTTTATTTCAAGTTATGAGCACATTTGATATGCATGACTCCGTATCATAGAACTGTGAAAGACAGTAATTTCCCCCAGCAACATATTAATTTAAAGTTAAGAAGTAGGCCTATTTCATGCTAATTTTAGACAGTTTTTAAGTTAGCACCTACCTGCAAAACATATTTAAATAAAAGAAAAAAGCATGGCCCACAGACATCAACATGGCTTCTGGTGGCAGCACAGGCCATGAACATCCACATGTCCTTTGGTTGTAACATGGATATCAACATGGCCTCTAGCAGGAGCACAGACCATGGATATCCACAAGGCCTCTGGCTGCAGAATAGACCACAGAATTCAACATGGCCTCCAGAGGAAGCACAGATCACGGACATCAACACAAACGTTAGTTGAAGTATGGACCATAGACACCATCATTGGCTGAGGTATAGTGGCTTCTGCTGTTGTTCCAGCTATTTGAAAGACCAAGGTGGAGGGAATGTAAGTTCATAGCCAGCAGCCAGCATGGAAACTTGGTAAGAATCTGTCTCAAAAAAATAGAAATTTTATAGGTAAAACATTTACAAAACTGCTCTTGTTCTTGTATCAGCATTAAAATGTACTTTACTTTAAATTATTTACTAATTTTTATTATAGAATTTATATGCTTTTCAACTGTAACCATTTGAGTACTCTGTATAATTTCATTGAACTACTGCTTATCATAAAAATGAAAGAAAAAAGGGATTCTTCTGATTTGGATCAAATAATACGTTAAGGATAATGACAAAATTGAACTCAATATTAATATGAGAGAGAATCAAATATTCATATTTATTTCTCTCATACAAAAATATTACCATTTGTTTCTATTATTCATTTATAAAAGTGATGTGGTAGCCAGGCAGGATGGTGCACCTATAATCTTAGCTACTCAGTAAGGCAAGGGAATTATTAGTTCAAGGCCTGCCTAGGCTGCATAGTTTGCCTGGATAACTTAGTGAACTCTTCCTCAAAATACTAAAACAATAAGCAAGCAAATAAATAAAACTGTAAGACGAATTTCTAAATGGTCTTGTTAAGTAAAACACAGAGTCAGAGACGGGGTGAAAGTCTGACAGAGATCAGAGGAATTAGGAACAGCTACCAGCCTCACCTTAACAACGCCGCTGCCTCCAAAAGAGAGAGAAGCAAAGTGAACGACTTTCTGTCTAAGTAGGCTTTTTTATGCCTGTCCATTCTGCTAATTCATTTCCCCTCTCCATCATGCTACATCACTTCCTGTCTGTCTGTATAGACCTCCAGAATTCTATAGTTGATATTGGGATTAAAGGCTATGTGTCTCGACGCTTGACTCTGTTCCTAGTGTGACCTGGAACTCACAGAGATCCAGACAGACCTTGCTTGCTAGGTGATAGGATTAAAGGCATGTGCCAACATTGCAAGACTAGCAGCTGACCTTGTTCCTCTGATCCTCAAATAAATTTTATTGGGGGACATAGATAAAATACCACCCCATAAAACTAATGTGATTTGGAAATAAATCTTACACATTTGATTCTGAATCATATATAATATATTTTCAAGTAATAACAAAATTGCCACAAATACATCAAAAACATGAATTTAGTCAATAAAAATATAAAATTTAATTGAATCTTCATCTGAAAAAATTAATTTCTATTTTTCTTATCCTCTAAAGGCTTAGATAACATAAAAAATATAATCTAGAAATCATCTTGAAATTATATTGTGAAAAAGTAAACAAATATATGAAAGTAAATGTTGAGGATTTACTTTCTAATTTAATGTTTAAAGGAAATTAAAGCATACTCTCAATATTGCCATTATTTAATCCTGTCACTTTTATCACAGGAAAATGCAAGCTTAGAATTATAAACTTAACTGTCAAATACAAACAATAATTACTCTAGTAGTTTTCACCATAATTAGTGGATAGTTTCAGTGTTAGCAGAAAGAATGATATTAGCATCTAAATCTAAACTGTATATACAGGAGCATGTGAAAGATTATTTATTCTGATCCGAAAGATGGCTCTGTGGTATGTATCTCTACAGGCAATTTTCAGGCAGAGTTAAAGACAAAGTATACCAATTACTTTTTACAAATTAGGCAGATAATTAGGATGACCTTCCCCCCCCTATTTTTTTCCTTTTATAGAAAATAGATTCTTTTCTCATACAACATGTCCTGATTATCCTTTCCCCTCCTTCTACTCTTCCCAGTTTCCTCCCTACCTCCCCTCCCCTCCAGATCCACTCCCTTTCTGTATCTTCTTAGAAAAAAAAACAGGCTTCTAAGAGACAACAAGCAAACATGACAAAGTAAAATATAATAAGATAAAGTAAGAACCTAGCTTTCAGCTTAGTATTTTTATGGGACTCTTGAATATGTGAACAAGTGGGTCTCTGATCCTTGTGCCTGCTCTTAGGGGTCTAGTTCTTCTGTTGGATTGCCTTGTCCAGTCACAAAGTAATGACCTTCTTGAAGAAGATCCATTTGTTTCATTTAAGAGGATATTTTTGAAGATTTGTTTTGTGTCATTCAGAGTTTTGAGACTGTTTTTTTTTTACTGTGAACTCCTATAACTGATGACTCAGTTACTTAATTGTATTTGTTGAAAGCAGTCACAATTGAGGCAACAGAGGGTAGAACTCGTGTGTGTGTTTTACATAATAGTTACTTCATTTCTTTGTTTTCAACAAATTACATGCATAATAACACTACAAAATGACTAATTCATGAGGACACAATATAATAATTATATTTCTCTGAACTCTATTTTTACAATCAAGACAAAAAGATAATTTTATTCAAAGACTATAAGAGATATAATCAGTTCAATTCATTATAGTTTTGGTAGCATATTTGTTTAGTTACTTCTCACTTATACCAGAAATTTGCAATAAAGAATACTCATAATAGATTCCTCGTAGCAAATGTTCTGAGTAAAGCCCAAGGGTTATGTATGGTGATCACAAACAACTTAGGAAAAAAAAAACTGTTTTGGCAGTGAAAAGATAAGCATTAACCAAGTGGAATAGTGAAATCAGTTGTCTCTAAAATGTATGGAAATTAAATTCTATGCTCCTGATTACAAAGAGAATATTTCAAGGCTGTCAACATTATTAAGGTTCTGTAGAATATTTATTCAATTATTGGAAGAACAGAATTTTCCTCATATCTAGAACTGTTTTCTTAAACTGGTTAACCCACTAAAAGAAGTCTAACTGAGTACAATATAAAATTTACTTGGAACAACTCTTCATAAATGAATATAATGGCTTTATTTTAAAAACAAAGACAACTATTAACAAAACATGATCATTTCTCTGCTTTCTTAAAAATACTGTAAAACTGGATTTGGTGGCACATTTATTTTAATACTAGCACTCAGGAGGTGGAGGCAGTGAGAGCTCTCTCCAGGAACTGCCTTCAGCTAAAGAAACCTGCTTTATTTTAAGCTTCTCTTTCTTTCCTTGGCCTTCTGCTGGCATTCAGTGATGGGACAAAACAGATATAGTAAAATAAACCCTTTTTTCCTCCAAATAGAGATCATTCTAAAGGACCAATCTAGCTTAAGAGTTTAGCTGAAGCCCTTGTTCGTTTTGAATCACTGTTTAATTTCTTCTTCAGCCAAATCATGCATTAAGTTTGCCTTCTTTAAAGTGCATTGATTTGTCTGGAACATTTCCTGTACCACCTTGTACCAGTTAACCTCTCCAGCTCCTTCTTGCGCTCTACATTTACTTATTATCAGTATGTCATCTATCCTGACTTTCCTAGTCCCTTATTCGTGCCTGCTTTCTCATCACCATTTGCTCTTGTGTTTTCCTACTTTCTGCAATATTCTTCTTCTGTTTACTTTTTTCCATCTCTGTGAACCTTCAAATAGCTCTTCAGTGAAGGATTGTCTCAGAACTTCATGAACAACCCTACTTGCCTCATGATATACATTCAGAGCATCATTTACTTATTATCATACTGAGAACAGTGTTTCACATCTTTCAATTATGCATAATTAGTATACTGCATGAAGAAATAAGTAAATAATAAATTAATTAATGACTAAAGGAACCTGAATTAATTTATCCCATATTAATTGAGTCCATAAAATAAAATACATTACTAGAATGTGTTTATGTATATTGTGTACTATATTATCCATTATTTTTAACAATCCTATGACGAGTTCGTTTCTGTCATATATGATATAAATTGAACCAAAATATGTTTGGAATATATAAAACTAATAGAATTGCTACTATAATCATTCTGTTTTATTTTTAATGATACGTACTCAATAAACTTGTATACATCCAGATGTATAGGCTTTTGGTCTGATTAATCTCATTTTACTTTTTTATTTGCAAGTTCTTAACAATAAAATTTTAGCTAAAAAATAAAATTAAACAGACTAATAACTAAAAAAACCCTGAAATAAGTTTGTGATTGCTTTTTGAATGTAAGAAATATGAGAGTCATTTTAACAAGCTTGTTTTTTAAGTTAGCTGGCCAGAATTATTCAAACTTGATTGTGTCTTCTAGGGAAATATTAGAGCACTTTATAGCTACAAAATACCTCCCAGAAAATTAAATTCTGCCAGTGGAAATGTTCTGAAATTTGGTCACATGTATATTTTACCAAGATTTTCGATATACAGAAAATTATTATCCACATACAGCCATCTCACTATTACAAATGACTGTTTCACATTTGTAATTTTGCAAAAAGTTCTAAATTATAAAATTCATCAAGTACCCTGACAGCAAATCTCTAAAGTAGAAAAAAAACTGAACGTAAACATAAAGGTTATAAACCATATAGATATGTGAGAGAGATATGTATGTGTTCTTCCTTTGGGAATTTTTAAAAATTACAGATTAAGTTAGCCACTTTAGTTTATAAATTCTCTTACATTTTATCTCATCTAAGTTTTATCATGCATAATTTTCTCTACCGGTTGTGAGCTCTTAAATGTAGAGAATATACTAACAACAATGGAAGAAATAACTGAAAAAAATCACATTTGTGATAACTAAAGCAAGGCTTATGACAAAAGAGTACTGGCATTATTTATTGTAAAATTATTTATTGTAAAAATTATATTTTGAGTAAATGAGGGAAAAAATAAGTATCATCTTATCAAGCCAAGAAAATAAGGTAAGTGATAAACTACAGAGGCTCATATACTTCTTTTATTAGGTACTTATCATTAAAACCCATCCCACTTCATCTGTTCCCAGTTTCATGGTAACAAAATGGCTTCTAATAATTATTATTATTAGAATCGTTCAACTATCATAAATTAAATAATGCATGAATACTCTTTCACAATTTTTCTTTCAGCTTGGAGATCACATTCTCCTAATCCTTAGCTGTCTTTCATTTAATTTTCATATTTGTTTTTGAATAAAATATGAGAATATCAGTGGCAAATTTGTAGAGATAAACAATACATAAACTTCATGGATCTCATACTCTAACTGGTTGTGCCAGATTTTATTTCCCAAAGACATCTTATCAGTCTCACCCAAACATTCTTGCATAATGAGCAAGAGTTCATTGAGGTGGGCAATAGATCAGATTGATCAAGTTATCCAAACTGTTGAGAGGTAGAGACTATGTCATATACTCTGTAAGTGCAGAAAAGCAATGACTTAACACAAAGACAGTTAGGTAAAATGATTCTGTATGACTTCTGAAACTGAGTAACAGCAGGACCTTCAACTTCGACAAACTCATAGAACTTCTGTTACCTGTGCGAGAAGTCTGACTATCCAAATGTTACCATATTGGAGGCATCCTGAGTCATATCACATGGAGAAGCTACATCAAATAATGTTTTTGGATACTGGTCTCAATTGGTAGTCAAACTCTGCCATCAATAGGGATGCAAGTAAACAATTATGCAAATCATCCCCACCCCAAACATCAAGTCATTCTCAACCTTTGTATTTTCCTACATGAATGTCAAGACACTGGTTATAAGAATAAAGCCACATTCCTTCTACTGAAATTTATGACTAAGTGTAACAAAATAGTTTCTTAAAATAGAAACTATGGAGTAGCTTGAAACAACAGGAACAAAAGAGAGAGCAAAACTTGTGATTATTATTCTTCCTTACCATCTAAAATTCACAACACTTGATATTCTTTGAATTCAACTAAAGAAACTAGTAGAGTTCCACAACTAAATAAATATTGACTATCCATTAAGAATCACATCACTTAAAGCATAAAACAAAAGAGTTGCACCATGACAATGTTTGGATTTTTATAGCTAATATTAAAAGAGAGTTTCATCTTATCTCTATTATTGATTAAAATACTATTTTTTTTTTCAAAAATTAAAATTGTATACAGTTATTTTCTGACTAGGACACTTATCTTGGGAATTTTTTGATTATGTAAATAAACAAGTCATTTATAATTATTTTAAATGGAAATTTCAAACAAAAAAGTGCTAGATGTCATGAGATTACAAAAGAATGTGATTAAATTGTAAATATAAATCCGAAGAAACTAGAAAACCAGGTAGACTGCCCATGGACCTTCTCCCGTGTCTGCTTCCCGCAGGCAAACCCTATAGTCTTGTCCTGTCCCTAATGCTGCAACAGAACACCAGCTGTAGCCCTTCTTCACTGCCCCTACTGCTCCTGTGGGTCCTGCAGACCATTTCCTCCTATTCTCCCTCCAAACACGCATTGCTATATTCCAGCCCCCAGTTCCAACAGGAATTGCTTGATAAAACGCAGACATCACCTGCCAGAAAACCAAGCTAGACTGCCTGCAGACCTTCTGTCTCCCTGTTCCCCCAAGACTCAATCCTCAAGTCTTATTCCTAGTGCTGCAACAGAACAGCAGCTACAGCCTTCCCTCAGCCTTGCTCACATCTCGTGTGGATCTCACAGACCACCTCCTACTAACTTCCCTCCCCCAACTAATTGCTGTATCCCAACCCCAAACTCAAGCAGACCTCTCCTGATAATTCACAGACCTTGCCTCCTAGAAAACCAGGAAGGCTACCCATAGACCTTCTCCTTTCTCTGTTACCCCAGTCTCAAGCACTGCACCAGAACACCAACTTCTTAAGTTTAAATTTTACTGTAAGGAATTTATCAAATAAGGAGAGAAATGAGAGCCGGGGTATTAATTCATGCTTGTAACTCTAGAACACAGGAGTGGCACTGGGGGTGGAAATACAATTGCTGCTAGATAGAGGCTAGCCTGGGCCATACAATGAGACTGTCAGAAAGAACAAAAACAAACAAAACAGTCAAACAAAAAAGAAAAATTGAGTTATTGTTCAATTAGAGTAAGAATTCATAGTAATATAGATAATAGAGAAATAGATTTGTGCAAAAAAATAGATTAAACAAAACAGATATATTTCTTTTTAAAAGTTCTTTTCAATAGGAAAACCTTTTCTTTTATTCTCCCTTTTGCTTTCATTGTTTGTTTGTCTGTTTTCCAAAGAGAAAAAGAAATGGCATGTAAGTGGGTTTAGGAGGAATCTGGGGAGGTGAAAACATGATATAAAAAAAAATTATAAAAAAAAAGTTTCAGTAAAAATGGATGAAAAAATAGAAAAGAAAAAGCAAATCTCTAGCAAGACTAGGAAACCACACACACACACACACACACACACACACACACACACACACACACACACACACACACACACACACCCCTCATATCCAGAAACAAAAGGGTAGTGCTTATGCTCCACAGAAATCTTTAATCAGTCAACGATATGCAATAATCTTGATGAAACTGGACAAGTTCATTGTAAGTTATTCTTTGTCAAAGTCTAGCATGAAGAAAAAAAAGCATATAGTCTTTTGTCTACCACAATTATTTTATTTGTACAGATAAACTATCCTTCCCCCCCCAAAAAATAATGTTCAAAGACAGAGAATTTCACTACTGAATATCAAAAAAATAAATAAATAAACAAAATAAAGAAGAAATAACATTAATTTTCCATAATCATTTCCAGAAAATAAAAAGGAAGGACAATATTTCCTAAATGGTTTTCTAAGGTCGTAATTATCCACATAGTGAAAATAGATGAGATGAGTAGAGGAAAATTATAATCAATGCAAGTATTTCTCATGAACACCAACATAAAATTATCATCACTAAATTCCAGAAAAGGCAGGGTTGTCAAAAGATGTCAACAACATTAGCGGTTAGAGGAGTTACAAAGCAAATCCACAAGGAGATAACACTATGCAGCTATTAGGATGATGAACACATTGATTTAAGAAATTAACTGGCAATATTACATCCTGGAAACAATGTGGAATACCCAAACTTTCAAATGTAGATGGAAAGAATGCAGAAGAGTACAGTCAGTCTAGATAATGGCATGATAATTTTCATAAACAAGCTGGCAACCAAAAATAAGGCCAAAACTAAAGTGAAGCAAATGAAACATTGTTGTTTGACAATACTTTTCCTGGGAAGATGCAACACATGTCTAACCATAGACAGGGAGCCCAAGACAAACCTAAGTACAGATACTACCAAAGTCCATTTTGTTGAACCAGTGAATTTCACTGGGTGTTACTTATAGGTATATGGGTAAGGGGTTACTTGCAGGACCAGAAATGACTCAAAAACAGCTCATTGCCAAAGGCTCATCCCAGCATGGATGATGGCTCAGGAATGCTGGAGATCTGGAACACCTTATTCAATCTTTAGTCAACTCAACAGCTTGGAGATTGTCCTTTCCAATTGACTAAGTTGGTCTGAACCTTTTCCAGGCACTTAAGTTGGTCTCTGCTTCTGGTCTCTCCTGTTGGTCTGGTCTCAGAGTCTTCTTTCTAACGTGGCTTGCCTGAGAGTGACCCTAAGCCTGCTTTCCTGATTATATAGTCTTGGTGTGGAAGGGGTCTAGGGAATATTATCAGCTTCAGAGATTTAGTCCGGTTATTTTGAGTTGTTTATCTTCTGTCTTTAGGATCTTCACTGTAAGATAGAATGTTTCAATCTTGTAGAAAACAGTCACATATCAGACACTCACCTTTGGAATCAAAGCTTAAGGCTATGTCAAAAGTAAACTCAGCAATCAAGACAAACATTATTTTTAAGCAAGCAACATTTTCAAATAGGAAAATGAATGCAAAATATCCACCAAGAACAAATATATAAATTGTGATCTATAACATGACTGGAGGGGAAACAAGTCAAGATAATGATGTTTAATGATATTCTGCTATACTCATAGATTGGTGCCCACCCCAATTGTCATCAGAGAGGCTTCATCCAGTAACTGATAGAAACAGATGCAGAGACCTACAGCCAAACATTAGGCCAAGCTCAGGGAATTCTGCTGAAAAGAGGAAGGAAGGATTGTATGAGCCACAGGGGTCAAGGACATCACAAGAAAACCCAAAGAATCAACTAACCGGGACTCATAGGAGCTCACAGAGCCTGAACTGACAACCAGTGAGCCTGCATGGGACTGACCTAGGCCCTCTACATATATGTGACAGTTGTGTAGCAAGGTCTTCTTGTGGGAGTCTTTACAGTGGGAGCAGGAGCTATCTTTAACTCTTTTGCTGGCTTTAGGAATCCTGTTCTTCATACTGGGTTGCCTTGCCCAACCCTAATATGAAGGGAGGTGCCTAGTCTTACTTCAACTTGATATGCCATGTTTTGTTTATATCCATGGTAGTTCAACTCTTTAATTCTGACATAATGTTATATATTCAACATGTTTAAGTTAAAACATGGGCCCATGTGTTTGGGAATCCCAAAATCAGAGTAGTTCTACAAAATTTGTGAACTTAATATAGGTGATACACACTTAGTGAATGGCTACTAGATATCAGTTATTTATTGGTATGAACAGATTCGGTATTTGACCCTGTGGTGTTGGATATGGACTTCACTTTGTTTATAGAGTGTACATTAACTTTCACATATTTCCTCATCTTTCTATGACCTACTTCTCTATTTTGATCTATGCCCTGCATTTTTATTTTGTAAAACTAGGTTTTCATCTTATCACTCTAGTTAAAGCAATTGTTCTAAGTTCTTCTGAGTTTTGTACACAGTGTATTTAACTGGCCAGCAGATGATTTCCTTGAGCAACTCAAATTTTGCTGTTGAACAAGTTTTCTTGCTCATATGATTTTGAATTTTCAAAATACTGGTATTTGAACATAGCTCTAGCATGTATATCAGTTTATTGACAATGAACAAAAGCATAATTGATGAGGACATTGCATTTTCAGGAGTATTGAAACATCAACTATGGTGGAATTTTAACTTAAAATTCACGCATCAGAAGTTGTTTAAGAATGGCTTGGGACGTCAATACCAAAATTGAAGTTGGCTCCTTTCAAAAATTAGAAAAATAGTAATTTTACATCACCGTAGAAGAAAAGGTTTTGTTGTTGCACTTCATGAAGACCGCAATTCACACTTAGTTAAGGCATGTCTGATAAAGTAGATGTCAGTCAATGTAAGGTTTAAAGTCTAAGCAAAACAATAGACTAGCAAGACTAAACTTTCACCTAGAACGTCCTGCAGTCACAAGAAACAAGTAACATACCTTTAATTCCTAATCCAACCTCCATAAAATCAGGTCCCTTGCTTATGAGAACTCTGTGGCATTCTGCCACATGCCTTTGCATGAACAAAGAAAAAAGCAGCAAGTCAGGGACAGACTGCTATTGGCATACGCTATTTATAAAAATTTCCAGTACTCTTTTTTTAAAAGACATTTCTTCATTCTTCTTTCTCACCCACGAGGCACTGGCTTATTGAGTTCTAATACTTTAGGTTAAATTTGCCTTTCTAGAACTTTATATAATTTGAATTGTATGGTATTCAGTCTATGTACATATTTTTTATTCAACAGCAAATATTTGAAAGTCATTAATACAGATCCACAGACCACTCATCTGCTGCTTTTTATTGGAAGCTACTACTCAATCATATAAACACATCATAATATGTTTATTCATTCTTCATATTTGCTCTTGTATAGAAAGTATTGATCACTATTAAGCAGGTAAGATGTTTAAGGGATTGGAGCACTCAACTCTAAATGTCTATAACACACTCCTCCCTTCAAGGCTTGGGAAGCTATGTGGAAGTGGAGGCAGAAAGATTATAAGAGCCAGAGGGGTAGACAACGCCAATAAAACAGTGTTTTTCAGTAATGACAGGGCTGTGGCACATATGAACTCACAAGGACTGTGACATCATATACAAGACATGTGCAAGGTCAAACTACACAAAATTCCAGATTATAGAAGAGAATATGTGCGCAAGTGCCCTTAACTAGCCAAGAAGTTATTTGAAATTGATAGCTGCTGGGAGTAGCAAAATCAGTTTTCTTCAACGGTATGACACTGGGTGTATCAACCACTCTCCAGGTTCCTCATGCTCAGGAATATTTGGCTGACACATGTGGCTTTGGTTTTGTGCGTGTGTGTGTGTGTGTGTGTGTGTGTGTGTGTGTGTGTGTTTGTGTGTGTATGTCGGTGTGTGTTCTTATTTTGTTGCTGTTGATTTGGTTTGGTTTGGGTTTTGTTTTGTTTTCAATTAGCTTTTTTATTGATTCTCTGTGGTTTTCACATCATGCATCCAGATCCCACTCATCTTCCCATCCACCCTCTGCCCTTGCAGGCTTCCCCACAAAACAAAACAAAATTTATTAGAAAAATCAAAAGCCAAACCAAACAAACATAACAAAACAAAGCAAAACAAAAAAGAAGAAAGGAGGAGAAAAAGGAAGAGAGAAGAATTGCATCTTGGAAGCGGTAGTGTAGCTTCATCCTCTAGTCCTTTTATCTGCATTAGCAAGTGTTCATTGCCATGAATCATTGGTCTGGTTCAAGGCCTCTGTCCTTTGTCACACCATTGACAATCGGCTCTCACTGGGGCTCCCCCAGGACTTCCTGCCATTGTCTTGTGTCATGGAGACTCTAAAGTTTTGGATCTGTAAGTTCCTTATCCTTCTTCTGCTCTAACTCTTCAAGGATGAGGTGGATGTTGGGGTAGGCCTACTCAGAGCCCCGGTCTTTGTCCTGTGTGTCAGCTGGACTGGTCAGCCAACCAAGTTTCCCCCATTGTCATCTCTCCCCACAGGGTGCACTCTCCAGCACTGCCTTGGCCAGCCCACCCATCTCAGCCTGAAGCAAGACAGCCTGCAGCAAGGAGTATAGCCTGTTCTCCTGCTCTCAGGCCTTAGGGTCAGGCTCATTCACACTGATACCACCAGGGCCAGCTCCACTGGCTTGCCCAGGCAAGGTACACAGCCCTTTCTCCCAATTGCTGTAGAGAGCAGATGAGGTGGGCAGGGTCAGCTCTCCTGTTCTTACACCCTCAGGGCTGGCTAAACAGTCCAATCTACTGTGTGCTTCAGATAGTGAGGGCCAGGGCTAGTTCTCTCCAACTCTCATGATCCTGAGGCCAGCTTTTTCACTCACTCATGGGTATCAAGGGATGGGATGGGGTAGGGAGGTCATCTTTTCCTCACTCATGCCACAACATGGCATACAAGGGTGGTGGGGTCAGCGTTGCTGCACTCACACCCTCAAGGCTGTCCTCACCAACAGAGTTAGCTCTAGTGTGCTGTTCAGGTGAAGTGCAAGCCTGTGGTTAGGGGTTGAGCCAACTCCCCCAAGTGCAGGGGGCCAGCTCAGCTGCTGCAGTGTCCAGCAAGGGGCAGGGCCAGCTCAGCACAGCTCTCTAACCTCAATAAGCATGGTTCCTATGATCCCTTGTGGTAACACAGGCCATGGACATCAGCACAGACCCCAACTGAAGCAGAACCACAGACACAGACAGTACTCTCAGCAGCAACTTGGGTCAGACATCACCATGGTCCTGGTGACAGCACAGTCCATCCAGATCAGCCTGACTCTGGTGGCAGCACAGCCAGTGAACATCCATATGGACACAGGTTGATGCCCAGATCTCTGACATCTGTGTGATCTTTGGTGGCAACATGGGACATAGACATCAATACAAACTCTGGCTGTGGCAGGATCATGGACCCAGACATGGTCCTAGGAAGCAGCTGAGGCCTGGATATCTCCATGGCACCAGGTGGCAGTACAGGACACCCGATTCAGCATGAACCCTGCAGTAGCTTGTGCCTTGGACACCAATATGCCCCCAGGTGGTGGTCCCAACCCCTGGCATCAATGGCCTCAATTGTATCAGGAGACTTGGACATCAACACAGACCCTGACTGTGTTAGGGTCATAGACACAGACATGGCCCTCTGCAGTAGCCCTGACCCAGATAACACCATGACCCTAGGCAACAGTGCTGGTCACTCAACATGGTGTAGCAGCTACACAGTCCTCCAACACTAACATAGTCAGGAGGTTGTGCCTAGGACCTGGGCATCCATGTGGCCTTTGAAGGCAACAAGGGCCGGTGGATATCAACATAGACTCTGGCTGTGGTAAGACCACGGACCCAGACACAGTCTTAGGCAGCTGCCCAGGCCTGGATGTCACCATGGCCCAGGTGACAGCACAGGCCACCCAGATCGGCATGGCACTCATGGCAGCATGGCCCCCAGACACCACCATGGCCCCCTGTGGTGGCCCAAACTACAGGCCTCTGCACAGCCTTCAGTGGTGCAGGAGCCATAGACATCATCTTAGGTCCCATTGGCTGCTTCAGGACCTCAGACCAAGACTTAGAGCTCTTGGCTCTAGTCTAGGCCCATGTGGGATGACTCATCCCTAACAGGCTTGAGGGCCAGCCAGCCCAAACCAGTGAAAAAAGATACATTCTGAGAGCCAACCTGGGTTTGCCTAAGAGCCTCAGCAACAGCAGCTGAAACATGATCTGGAGATGACTTGGACCAATGAGAGGCAGCCATGTCACACCAGCAGATGCATATTCATCAGACCTTCCCCCAGGGTGAGGTGGAGGATATACACGGCTTGTCTCTTCCTAAATAAACTGAGCTTGTTTGGACATTCTTCCGGAGTCTGTGTGGTTTGACTCCACACCTACTTGGCCCCCTCCCCCAAAGGGAACAACAACACAGGACCTCTGCTACAGGCCCAGACATCACTCTGGACTCGGGTGTCAAGCAGGCCATTTACGTTGGCCTGTTCCTCAGCACCTTCATCTTGTGAGATCCTCCTCTCTCCCTAGCCCATGAACTGCTCCTCCTACCTCTGTCTTCCACCTCACATCCTGTACTAGCTCACCATAATGGTGCCTGACTGCCCAGTTCCAGAGGTGCCAGAAGGTTCCTGGTTGGAGTGGAGTTATTGCTGGAGTCCTAGAGTCCTATAGAGGGCCGGTGGTAGCTAGAACCCCCAGGCTTGGACTTTATTTTT